>PVIR01017500.1:0-34842 GCA_004026965.1 Petromus typicus | reverse complement strand
TAATGACAGACACAAGAGTAGAGATAAGTGATCATTATAAGTTTTTTTAGTGGCTTTTTTTCATAATTCAATCTAATGCAGCTCTTCCTAATCCTCATTTCTTGCATATTATCATTTATTCATGTAAGATAAATGATTATATCCAGCTTCTCATAAAGTTTTAATTCTTGGCAGTAAAAGAATGAATATAACTGCCAATAGATTTTATAGGACAAGGTAATGGTGATAATTTATTAAATATCATTGAAATATAGTTAACCTATTTCAGTTCAAATTTGTGATAATTCAAAGTATGAAGTATTTCTCAAAAAGAAGATCATAATGCATCATGTATATTTATAACTTTGGTTTATTTTATTGTCATGTGATCTAGGTCTAGACCTTTTACATGTTATCTCATGTTCAGCTTTATTTTAAGCAAAGTTTGTTCTGATATTACAATTGTTAATTTTCTATCTCAGTTTCTTTTCTGAGATAAGGAATGCCTATAGTACTGGCAAAACATTACTCTACTGTGCATCTCTGAGGTCATTTACAGTAAAATGTAACATTCAGAACTTTTGGCTGATGATATCAAAGTGTCCCGACCAGTGTGTGCGATCATCATCACCACAGTTGGGCTGAATTGAGCCACAAGGAGATCAAATGTGTTCTTCTCCTTCTCCTTCTCCTCCTCCACCTCCTTCTCTTTCTTCCTTTTTTTTTTTTTAATCTGGGCACTCATCTTTCCTGCCCTCAGACATTGGCACTCTTGGTTTTGGCCTTTCAAACTTGGGCCAAGATTTACCTCCAGTCCAGAAGTGATTCCCAAGGCTCCGCATTTAGACTCGAGTCTCACCATGGGGCTCCCTTGCCTCTCAAGTCATAATGGTCATGCTGCATTTCTCACCATATTTCACAGTTGTCCATTTTGTGCACAGAAGATAATGCAAGATGTTAGGCCCCACAGTTGTGGGAAATACTTCCTATAATCAATCGATCCCTCGTTCTCCCTCTCTGATTCTCTTCCTCCTTCCCTCATATTGGTTTAGTTTTTATGAAAAATAAAATAATAAATATGAATAGTAATTAAAGTAACAACTTCAAAATATATTATAAACATTATGATTTTCTATTTAAAATGATAGCTTATTTCTCTTTCCCAGTCTACTCATATTTAATATATTATAAAATAAGATTTATGATGATAATAATCAGGTTACAACAACTTTTTCTTGGTTTATACAATTTAAATTCTGAAAAATATCTTTGAAAGAATTGTTTTTTATAGATTATTAAATTTAATCTAAAAGTTTATTACTCCATAAAGTTTTTTTCTTCATAAACTAGTTATTTTTGTTATCTGAGAAGAATGAGCCAGATAGTTTTGTTTCTCATTACAGCCCAGAATATGTAGAAGAAAGCTTTGCGATTTCCCCTGAGCTGAGCCTTACTGAGGATGGAGTTCAATGATGGGGCAAAATAAAGTAGAATGCATTATCTCAAGTGAAGTGAAATACTCCTTTGGGAAATCCTACTTAGTCTGTGATTGCACTTCTAAAGAAAACACTGAATTTGAGAATTTGTTTCCATGGGCATTTTCTGTCATATAATTATTTTGTGTACTATATTTCTTCATTTTCTTGACCCTTTTTCTCTTTGTGGACAAAAAGAAACTCAGAAGAAGGCACTCTGCAGAGTAACTGAGGTATTACATACTCTTCAGCCCCTAACTCTGTGCTTTTCCCTTATATTCCATCCAGTTTCACTTCTGATGTCAGAAATGTGGATGTCTAACGCCAAGTGGAATGATCAGACTTGCTCCTTTTCTTGAGAAAGGGAATTGCAGTGTAACACTTGAGCTAATCAAATAATCGTGTGTTTTCTAGTTTCTCATATGTATACAACAATGAATAAATGAAAGAAAACATCTCTCTTCATGGCCTTCTCTTCTAATGCAAGATCGCTGTGTTTGAATTTTTCTTATACCAACTCATTGTCTAATCTTCATAAATACCAATTGGGTGCCCTACAATTTAACACAATTATGATGTTAACTATCCAAAATTAGAACCAACTACACAGGTTAAGAGTTCATTCCCAAAAGATTACCCAATGGTTCAGAGCTAAGTTATAGTAGTGGGCCTCCAGATTATTCATAATATCTAATTTAGTTACAAATCAGAGTTTCCAGAACTCCTTCCTTACCTCTTCAATTTCAATAATTTATAGAAATAGCACAAAGAACCCAGGCAAGACAATTAACTCTGATTAGAGAGCCTTAAAAAGAAGAACTGAAAGTTACAAGTGAGAATTCAGATAAGAAAACACATAGGGCAAAGTATAGATGTGTCCCAAATATAGGTACCTTTGTCATTATAAATTGGGGATAGGCCTGCTCTTGACATGTGGACACATTCTATTCCATCAGTTTAGAAGCTCTGTTCTATTGTTCAGGGTCCATTAAAGAAACATTACTACTTAAGTCAAACTGCAGACCCTCTCTCCCCCTGAGGCTGGGAAATGCAAATCGGTTGCAAACTTCTGAACATGTTTGCTTCTCTTGGTAACCAATGCCCATTCCTTAGAAGATATATAAAAGTCATCTAATTGACATCAACTCAGATGGAGTTGAGAAAGGCATGTTAAGAATAATATATATTTTTCGTGCTTTGGTCTATACCAGTTAATCTCAACTGTAAACTTAACTGGGTCAAGAGATTCCTGGAAAGATGATTGGATTACAAGGTACCTATACTTATTCATGGATTTAACCACTGATGGTTGGAAAAGAATGAGGCATTAGGAGGTGGGTCGAGGTTAGAGGTGGTGACTCCCTAGAGTAAGTGTTTGGAAACGTTATGATTTAGATCTGAAATGCTTCTCCACAGACTCGTGTAATCTGCTACAGGAAAAGGTCCAATACAGAGGGTATATCCCCTGTTCACAGGTCTCCCTGCTGCCATCAAGGGAATTGCCTTGCTTCAATGTCCCATTCTGCTGTGAAATTTTCTTTGGAGCCAGCCCACCATAGATTGAAATCTCTTAAACTCTGTGTAAAAAAAATGTTGGCTGTGTGTGTGTGTGTGTGTGTGTGTGTGTGTGTGTGTGTGTGTGATAATACCATTGACTGCAGCACCTTTGCTCTGAGTCCTTCTTTAAAGAAAAATATTTTTTTTCAGCCCTTCTTAACTGAAAAAAATCTGTTTTGAAACATGTTCTCACTAAGTGCTAAGTTGGCTGGGGTGGGTTTGAGCCTGCATTCCTCCTGCCTCAGCCTCCTCATGTTTTTCATGAGACGTGTGCCACTATGCTCAACTTTTCCCATTCCTTAAATTGAAGGTGTCAGATTTTGTCCCCACACACAGAAAGCTGAACAATACCTGTTGCTAAACTACTTCCTTCTTCAGGAACTTGACAGTGGGATAACAACTAGTGGAACAAAGACATTCTTATCTGCCCTATCAATCAGGAAATGACATGTGTTTTAGGAACTCTATGCCAGAAATCAGGGAGGAAGCCAATGTTTATACCACATTAAATCACAATACTAAGACCACAAATATCCTATCAAGAAAGCATAAGTAATATCAATAATGAAAAATATGAACAGGCAACAAGTGGGATAAAAATTCCAGAATGAAGCATTTGCAATTTTATTGTTTTCATTACTTAATAACATTAAACTGCAACTGTACATCATTGTGGGCTTATTTTACATAATATAAGTACCTCTTCTACCAGAAATGGTTTTATAATATCAAATTCCAGTAACTAAAACCTCAATTTTTAAAGGGAACAGTGTGTTATAAACAGAACTTGATCCACCATATTTTCTTTAGAAATCTGTGGTAAGAAATTGATGATCTAGGTCAACAGATTAAGAAAATTATTTGGGGACCAAGGTCTTCCTAAACTCCCACAATCTCTGTAGTGCAGTGATTCATAAAATACTGATTCACCCATTGGAGGCTCCATGGTTTCTAAGCCTATTTCTAACAGGGTTATTCAATTTATTTATGAAACACACACTACGTTTTGCTCATTCATTATCAGCTAATATTTGATTCCTTTTCATACTTTTCAAGAGGTTATCAGAGTGAGCAAGAGTGAGCCTGAAATTAATCTTGACCCCAACAACTGTGTTATTTTCCATGCTAATGAACATAAAACAGAAAAGCTTCCTTGAAAGAATTTTTCACTGTTTGCGGGGCTCTTTGCTGAAGACAAAACTCTGTCTGAAGCCAGAGGTCACAACATCCAGATGATAATTAATTTTGTCTATTTCAGTTCTTTTGAGTCCGTGTACTTCTATGCTTTGAAATTCTACACTTACATCTATCCCCATATAAATTGCATGAATCATGAAATCCTACTAGAAGGGAAGAACAAATAATGAGTGGGATAATGAGTGGGAAGCTGTGATAGAGCAAACACTAGGCACATGGGAATTCTTAGGTCAGGGATGAAGGAAAAATAAATGTAGTTAGGCAGAGAAATGAAAAACTCTCTTCCTTGAGAGTTGAAAAAAATCTCTCCATTAGGGGCATCTTACCTGTGACCCTAGCTTCTTTTGCAATACAGTGGTTGGGTACTTACTTTATTTCTTACTCCTCAAAGGTAAATAATTCAAAGGCAAATCATATATTCAACTGCATATTTAGAACCTAATGATGCTTTTTGCCACTTAGGGATGATTTATTATTTTATCATGACCCATTAGAGAAACAACATGAAGGGAAATTACAATCACTACAACTGCCTTCTCCCAATTCAGTATTCTATTATTTCTTTTCAGACATCAAGGGCCACTGACTATAAAGTTTTATTGATAAAATTTATGCTCTCATTTCTCTCACTGCTGCAACTTTAGGTCTTGGTCAAGTTTTCAAATAATGTTAGTGAAGGAGTTTCCCTCCCCAGTTTTTAAAAAGAACACCTTTTTGTCTAAGATTCCAATATTTAATGAAAGCTTTTCTAAAAATGCAAATGGAGTCTTTAAACAAATTCGATGTAGGAATCATTTATTTAGCATCAGTGAAGTACCTGGACTCTTTAGAGACTAGTAAAATGAAAAGTTTTAACAACAGTAACTTAATTGTGTGGGTATACAAGACAATTAAGTTTCTTTTTTGATCTAATTTATCTTAAAAGAAGCTGGAAAGTGACAAAAACAGGACAGGTTGTTTCAGCTAGTCTAAAAACTGAGCACGACAATGCCTGTGTTTCCTCTGTAGATAGATTTACGCTCATCATTAGAACTTTAATGATTCTAACATAGCTGCTGCTCTGCATGTATTTATTGCATGAATAGTGCCTCTGATATTCATTTTAAAGAAAACATTTATTTAATTCTTATTTTAAAATTCATCTAATAAAAATATATCGGAAACAAACTGAAAGAATTATAGCTTGGATTTTCAAATTATGCTATCTACCAGACTCAGAATAACTGAAGCAAAAATACAACTGAAAACTAATCTTTGGTTATTTGCGTCCCTGGGGTGATTGTAATGAGCAAATATAAAGCTGGAAGGATACACTCTGCTTCCCATCCATGTAAGGTCCCCATAACTAAAGCCCAAGAAATATGAAATTACATTCCAATTTTTATTAAATGTAAAGAAATGGTCCATCACCATCTAGGCTCAGCTGTAACCATAGAAATTAGAACAAGACATGAAATAATTTCAGCTAATAATACAGTAAGTAGAAAAGACAAGTAAATAAATTCAAAATTAGTGTAGACATTGAAAAGCATCAAAATATAAAGTTTTATAAAACATTTTAAAAGCACAAACTACCTAAGCAAATTTATCCCAGCAAAGAAAGAGATTAACACAAAGGAATGAAAAACTTGTATGTGTAAAATACAAAATTTAAAACTGAAAAGCAGAATAAAAAGGCCTGAAGTATGTTCACCAGAGATTTTACAGATATCAACAAAAGGTAATGGGGAAGGTAAATATCTACATTAAGGCAGATAATCTATTAAATTACAGAAAGTTATGAGTTCTCAGAGGTAATTAGAAGCGTGGTGCTCAAGTAAAAATTATTCAATTAAAGACACATCCTAGTATACTTTGAATAAGAATCACAAGTAGAAAAGGCAAATTTCCCTTTATCTCTCAGTGTCATTCAGTAAGAGTCAGTCTCCCAGAAGATTTTGTAACAGGAAAAATAGATTATTCATTGGTTTTCAGTAAAACATCTTTTAAATGCTTAGCTTTCAGGAAAAAAAAAAAAAAAAAAAAAACAGGACACAGGAATAATAAGTGTAACTTAAGAAAAATAAATGAGTCAAACTTGTGTTGAATTGTGAGTATATAACACTCACTGAGAGCTATAGGAATTTTTTTTTTTTTTGGGACAGGGTCTCGCTTTGTAGTTCAGGTTGGTCCTGAGCTCAGCCTCCAACTCACATCACAGCAATCCTCCTGCCCCTGCCTCCCGAGTGCTGGGATTACAGGCGTGAACCACCACGCCCGGCACTGTGGTATGTGGTACTGGTTGCTGCGGGGCGTGAGTCTCCATGCCATGTATTGTATGGTGGCCGGGAATCGAAGCTGGGCCCCTGCGCTTGTAAGACAGGCGCCGGAACCACTGAGCCAAATCCCCAGCCCTATAGGAATATTCTTACTTCAACACTGAGGAAAGCCTCAGAAGTCTACAGAAAGAAACTTTCCTTGATACTGTCATAGAGCTCAGTTCATAAGACAGACAACCAGATGAACTGAATTCCAAAGAGTGAATACAGCCCTCTATTCATGGGACAGTATTGGAATAAAACGGATCACCAAGTACAGATGGGAAGGTGACAACATACGGAACAAGTTCCTGAAGGCTGAATGTGGACGCTGAGCTTCTCTGCGAACCTCTGAAGGAGGAGCGTATAGTCACTTAGCAACTCTCTACTGGCTCCACCCAGGGCTGCTATGGTGGACTGGAGGCTGGAAAGCACCGGGAGAGCTTCCTGTAACCCAGAGGCAGGAAGTCCCGCCTCCTTCCTCCTTGCACTCTTTTTATTTGTTAATGAAGTGCTACAAGATCCAAAATAAGAAGTTCAAACCTCCACTGCTCTGTGGTATAAGCCTTGCCTTTGAAGGAAGTGTACAAAAGCGGTTTTGTCTATACTAAGGGATAACCTGCTTGGGGCCAGGATGTTGCTCTGAGATTGAGTAAATGTCTAGTCTTGCTGACGAAGGGCATGACATTTCTTCCTGCGAAGGCAAGGTTCAGGCGTAGTGCATGGTGGGAAGCCATGCGGATAGGGACATTTGAAATAGGCGGGCATCTTATGCACACTGCAAGGGAGAGGAAACAGGACAAAACTGTATGTTGTTCTCCAAGATGTCCTGGTTTTGTCTCTTCCCCTCCAATACCTGTGAAAGTGACCTTTAGCAAACAGTCTCTGCAGATGCAGTGAGGTTAAGGAGGAGGTAATTATGATGAAGCTTAGTTGGATATTACTGGAGAACAGTCTTCAGCTCTAGGATCTACAGTAACCACAAACTAGCACCTATCCATAATTGAAGTGAACATTTCCTGTATGTAATAATATCACCAAACTTGCACCAAGACAATTCCTCATAGTCTCAACCCTTCACAGTCAACATGACAGAGGACCGAGTATCATCATTCTTGGGCTTCAACCTTATTTATCTGCCTTAACATTTTTTTTTTTAACACAATGTCCACCACTGAATCAAAAATTCCGAAAAGCAAGATCAGAAACAGTCATTAATAAGAGTCGAATAAGTCAACAAAGCCAAATACAGAGGTCAACTATTTGTGGAGAAATCTGTCAGGAACTCTGGGATAACAAAAGGAGGCACATCAAAGGCATAAGAGGAAAACATGAGCTAAGTGTACAGAAGTTTAATCAGGGAGGAGTACTATATCCGTGTATAGGTATATATAATGTAAACAATGCAATAAATGTTACTGCAGACTAACAAGATTGGACAGGACAGAGAATAGAGTCATTGGGTAGGAGACCCAAAATTATTCCAAATGGAAGGAAAGAGAAAAAAGGTAACAACAGTAATATTAGCTGCTATAGCCATGATAGCTGCTGACTGATATCACAGGAGCTATTATACACTTAATTTAAAGCCCAGAAGTAAAAGAGAAAAGATATTTTAGAAATAATGCCTCATGTTTTCAAAGTTAATGAAAAGAAACAAATCCAAGAAGTTCCAAGGAAACTGAAAAGGGCACGAAGAAATGAATTTACACTTTGGCGTATAATGTTATGAACCAAGAAAAAGGATAAATCTTATAGATAAAGAGCAAGGAAAAGGTAAGAATTATAGCTGGTTCATCATCAAATCCTATGAAAACTGTAAGACTTGGAGTGACATCTTACAATGCAGGAAACACAAGGAAAAATACTTTTATTCTATAGCCCTTCATCTGTGGAATTATCTTCCAAATTGTGGGTAAATATACACAGGTAATATCAAATAAAGCAATAGAATAACAACTAATTTAGGCTATCATTTATGCATATTATTTTAATGGAGCCACTAGAAGAATAAAAATAGAACATCTAACTTATTCATTAAAAGGATGAAGGAATGTAATGAAAGGGAATATCAAATATTTTAAGAGATTATTTTGCAATTTGACAAATAAGAGAACTTTTAAAAGCTGTTCAACAATGCTGTTTGCTAGATTCAAAGCAAAATTAAAAAGTAATAAATAAGAAGTATATAAATTATGAACGAAATATATAGTAAATATATCTAAGTCTATAGTAATACAAATAAATTATTGAATAAATAAATAGGGAAGAAGCGGGAAATCCTCCTTAGTGCAAATATATTAATATATTCATCTCCTGCTGTCAGTCTCTGATGTATTTAACAAGTCTTCAAATAATACAGAAAGGAGTGGGAGGTAATTTCTTTGCAGTGTAGAAAACTTGCAAACACAATATCAACCGGGTGATCCCAGGTCCATTGCTCAAGATTAGTTATGTTGATGCCATGTACACAGGATAATAACCACAGAAGTGTGGGTTAGCTTTGTTCTTTTTTCTTAAAACTCAGACCTCCTCCATATTTACAAGAAATTCAGAAGACAAACCTGAACTGAGGAACACTGTACAGATGTATGAGCAATCATTTTCAGCATCCTCTTCATTACTGCAATCAGAGAAAGCCTGAGACACCGTTACAGAGGAACAGAATCCCAGGACCGGTAATGACATAACCCGGTGTGATGTACTGGCCTGGTTGTTGGTTGGGGGCTATGACGTTGGTGTAGCACACGTAAATCACACCTGGAGTTGGTTAATACAAATGTACTAAAGTTAGCTTTCAGCTGTGCGAAAATATGCCCCAGGTGGAGAAGATTTCATTACAGGAACTGGGTGGGAAGTAAGGAAGTATTCTATAATACTTCCAACTTTTTAAATCTAAAAGGATATTTTACAAAAGTAATTAAAAGTAAGAAAGGATAAAGAAATTTAACATCAGAAAAACAGACCTAAAGGAAAAAAAAAAATATTTGAAGAGCACCTGTAACATACTTGGGAAATGGAAATGTGTGCCATATCCTTCCCACTCGTACTTCTGCAGAAGAAAGTTTGCTTGTTAGTATTTGTACAAATGGAGCTCTCTCAGTGTGTGGCATTATATAATATTTCTTCTCAAGATTTTAAAATATCTTGTACATTGCTAAATTCTACCATATAGAAGTTCATAACCCATTATTTTATTTTAATAAATTTAAATATCAGAATGAACAGAAAATTAGTTCACTTGCCAATTAATTTAATTATTTAATTTATTATCAATTAATTTATTATCAATAAAATTATTTTCTATGTTTTTAAATATTAACATAAATAAGTTGGTAGTTTTGTGCTATGATTCACAGATATTTTAGAGAATTGAAATATACAGTAGTTAGCTTTGTTGCCAAGCACAATATTTATTGTAATTAAATTGTGTTTGCCTCATATTCAAAAACACCTGTTTGTAATGTGTCAGAATGTTAATGTAATGTTTAAAATTAGAATTACATATTTTCTTAAAAAATGGCATTTTGAGGAAACTAGGTGGAACAAAGTTTAGGTTAAAAAGTGAAAGATATCTTACTGATAATATTTGACAATAAACAACACTGTAAAACAAATATTTCTAAATAAATTTTATCCTAGTGTTCCTTCTAATATAATATGAATTTAGATTATTAGGGAGAAAAGTACTGAGGTAATTTGCTAAAAATCTCTTATAGGACCTCATATTAAATAAGTAATACATTATGCATATCCACTTAAGTAAATATTTCTTTTGTTTAAACTTCTACATCAAAATTCTACTTTATTTAAAATACTGAAAAGGAAAAAAATATTGGAGAGAGATTTTTTAGAGTAATCTGGAAAGCTACATGTAGCACTTTTTTTTTTTTTTTCTTGAGACAGGGTCTTGTTTGTGGTTCAGGCTGGCCCTGAGCTCAGCCTCCAACTCACATCATAGCAATCCTCCTGCCTCTGCCTCCCGAGTGCTGGGATTACAGGCATGAGCCCCCACGCCCGGCACTGTGGTATGTGGTACTGGTTGCTGCTGGGCGTGAGTTTCCATGCGCAGTATTGTTTGTGGTTACTGGGGGATCGAACCCAGGCCCTTGCACTTGCAAGACAGGTGCCAAAACCACTGCACTAAATCCCCAGCTCTGGAAAGCTATTTTAAAATTACAGATGAGTTGAAACTTTCCAGGTCTTGTATTTCCACTACATCTCTATAATGTCATGAATGTTCTTAACCATAATTATTTAATTGACAATATATAATTATATTTTATAATGCAATTCAATTATTAAAAACTTTGATTTGAAGTATATTATTCAAAATGTTATAAAAATCTGTTTGGCTCCTGTTCTAATGGGCACTATGTCTGCATCCAGCATTTCCATCTATTGAGCACTGACACCTTTTCGCATTTGAATGATGTTATTAGCTGTTTTAAATGAAGTAAATGTTCTTCAAAGCATTATAAATTACCCTTTAAGTATCTGATAATGTGTTCAAATGGGCAACACACCAGCAATGTTGAGAAGAATCAATAATGGGGCTTAAGTCAATCTACTACAGCCCTGCTAGATACTATAGCATTTAACATTTGAAGAGTATTTAAAAGGCTGAAGAAATTCCTGACACTTTAATAGGCTCTTTTATAACAATTTTTCTCCGCATAAGCAATCACAACCATTGTTAATGGAATCAATTAAAAAACTTTGAGCTGTTCTTTTCTATCTTTTCTGTTTTGGTTTGGTTTTCTCCTCTGAGAGAACATCCACATGAGCCCATCATTTATTACTGACCACCCTGGCAGAGGGAATCAGATTCACTCATCAGAGATAACTTCAGGGTACACTTTAGGAAGAACAAAGGTGGATCCTTTACACTACTAAAGATCAATCACGTGCAAGAAGAGAAGACACTGTCCCCAGAGGAGTAAATAAATAGCTGGAGATAGCGTCAGATCAAACTGGGAGAATGTCAAACAGTTATATTCATCAGACAGTGCTCTATGTACTAACGGACAACATTTAATACTAGCTTCAGTAAAATTTATTTTGTCGCTTTTGTCACTATATTAGGATTTAAAACAACTAATTAGATTCTTACAGTGCTAACAATTTGCATTCATGACAGAGTTAACCATAAATTAGACAGATAACAGCACGTTAGAGTTTTAAAATTACAAATAATAATACAATGCTGTGAATGGAAGAACTATTTCTCAATATTCAGGCTTATTTAGAATAAAGAATGAAATCTTATCAATTATTTGAGGAAAAGATACATATCAACACAGAAAGATATATACATGTATGTATACAAAAAGAACATGTACAAAGGTTGTCAGTCTATATTTCTATCACTGATAACACAAACTGGTTTCATTAGTGGTTTCCGGATAGAATATTTTACGGTCCCAGGCTTTTTCAGAAGTTTATTATGTGTAGAATTCATATTTGTTGGCTTCTTTTCTGAGAGTTAACAGGAAAGTCAGTTTTCCCAGTCTGAAGGAATCTGCTACAATCTGAACTCCTATATTATTTATACATCCTAAATGTGAAGTGACCAAACAAAAAATAAAAATAAAGCAAAATTAAAAGGAAATTTGAAGCTATTTTAATTTTTCTTAAGGTCATACTTTTACAGTGATGCTTTAAAAGTACTAATTCAATGTTGTCCTCTGTTCTAGTTAGGATTTCACTCCTTTAATTCTGTCATTCACTGACATTAGCTTCCACACACCATTTTTTCTTGTGCCATTGCCCATTCAAATAATGCAAATTACAAAAACAAAAATAGCTTTTTTGGATGAAGACAAATGTCTATACTCTACTAAAAAAGCACTCTAATGGTATTTTTGGAAAGGATATATGTTTTAAATGGGTAAGAAATGCTTTCCTAAGAATCTTGTCATTTGGCTTGTATTAAAATGAGATTTCTCAGAAAGGAGTATCAAGTAAGGGAGCAGCCATTTCTTTTAAATTGAATGAGCCCATTATTCTTGAAATTTGAAAATTTTTCTTTATAAGCTAAAGTGGTATTCATAACTGAATAACAGTAAGTGCAGAAATTTTAAGGAGCATTATTTCAAGAGCGTTACTAGAAATATAAATACAACACTGAAAAAATTCATTAAAGAGGATGATAAAACAAATGAGTTTATGAACTCTTAATCGGTATAACTTGTTTCTTCATAATAGTGCTGATCCACTTCTTTAGATTATTTTAGCCTTTCAATTAAATACAGCAAAGATATGCTAAGTGTGTACCACATGACAGTCATTACTAAACACTTCTGGGAAGAAAATAATTTTTAAAATGTCATTATCCAGTACCAAGATATTTATAGTTATATTAGGCAGACTTATATATGAAGTAATTTTATAGCATGTAAAATATTTTAAGACATCTGCAAACACTATTAAGAAGAATAATTGAGTATGAAAACTAGTTTTGATAAATAATTATCAAGCAGAACTGAATACAAAAACTAATTTGGATAAGTATGATTACTAATTGTAATCCTACTTACCAATATTAGTCTAAGTATCTCCCATGTGTCATTTTAATTGGTTCTCACAATATGTTGCATACAACTGTGGTACTACTAATGGGAAATTGAGGTGAAGAGAAATAAGTTACTTTTTGCTCATAATTATTAAGTTGCAAAGCTAAGTGACTAGGTTTAAAAAGCTAACTACAGAGATCCCAAATATCAAGAAATAAGGGAGATAATGATCACTCCGATCAAGGACATTGTATACATGTGTTGAAATATCAAAATGCACTCCATAAATCTGTACAGTTATTGGAACAAGGATCCTTACTTACTGTTGGTGGGAATGTAGATTCATGTAACCAATATTGAAATCAAAGTGGAGATTCCTTTTAAAAAACTAGGTCTAGATGTTCCACTTAACCCAGCTCCTCCCCTTCTGGATATCTTCCTGTAAGAATTAAAAGCATTATAGTTCAGCAATATATGCAAACCCATGTTTATAGCGGCAAACTTTCTAGTAGCTAAATCTTGGAAATAATCCAAATGACCATCAGTTGGTAACTGCATAATGATGTGTTTGTTTTATACAGTGGAGTAGAGCTTAAACCATAAAGAATGTTAAACTTAAACCATTTCTAAGTAAATGGATGCAGTTTGAAAACGTACTCTTAAGTGAAATACACTGAACACATGTGCATATATCACATTTTTCTCAGGTGTGAGAAACTGAGAGTGTATATAAGGACTTAAATGTATTATAGATATCGTGAAATAGGAAGAAAATGTTCAAATGGGAAGGGGATCTAGGGCGGGAGGAGGGGAAAGGATGGAAGGGGAAAGAAAAAGTGGGAAAAGATGGATAACATGGAAATAAAGTTTTTGTAAATAAGGAGAGGAGACACGGTCTGGAGGCATCCTTCTGGATAAAAAGAACAAGGAGTGCTAATTTGATTAGCAAAACAGCTTAAAGTGGTGTTTTTACACAAAAAGAAACAAGGAAATTTATGAAAATCAACAAATTAAATAAAAGAAATATTAGTAGAAGTAACTCAAGAAAAAAACCAGAAAATATTTAGAAAATAAGTAAAGAGAATAAGATATTTATGAATTGATATGAAAAATATTTACCATCCTTGATAGTCAAAGGAATAAAATGAAAAATTGAAAGGATAACTACTTTTTCATTTTAATAATTCGTACTTCATGAATCCATGTCTAAACTCAAATAATAAATATGTGGAATACAAAATGAATGTTTTCCTTTATCTGTATAGTCCCCTACCTGACACTCAACATATGAAGTCACTGTGAGTAATTCCATTTTTCCCCCTATCCATTGTAATTGTACATGTTTACATCAGTGTGTGTGTGAAGCACAAAATGTTTGCATTCCCTATGGGAAAGTGTTACATATATGTAATACACCTTAATTCCTTTCACTTCTCTCCATTCCTTCCTCATCCATCTCTTGATACTTTCCTTTTTTGTACATGATTTTGGCACATAATACTTACATTCCTTGTGTGGAATATTACATGTATGTGACTTATCTTAATTCTTTTTTTATTCCCCATGCCTCCC
This sequence comes from Petromus typicus, assembly GCA_004026965.1. Lineage (NCBI taxonomy): Eukaryota > Metazoa > Chordata > Mammalia > Rodentia > Petromuridae > Petromus > Petromus typicus. The sequence goes on along the minus strand of PVIR01017500.1, from coordinate 20,250 downwards.
ATTCCCCACTGTATCTCTTCATCACCTTTCCCATTAGGAAATATCTACCGCCTCACTTCCTATAATCCCTATTTATTTTGGTCTTTATACTTTGGGTTCTTCATATAGAGAAATGATGCGCAACTTAAACCTGAGTGTCTGATTTACTTTACTTAGCATTATAGTCTGTAGGTGCATCCAATTTCCTACAAATTACACAAGGATATCTTCCTGTATGTCACACTTGGGCTCCATTGAGTGTAATAATAATTTTCTTTATTCATATATGTGTTCATGGATATGTAAGCTATTTCCCAGCTTTAATGATTATGAATTGTGCTGCTATGAACATATGAAGGCATGTGTCACAGTAATGTAAACTCTTTTATCCCCTAGGAAAGACGCAAAGAAAAATAACTAGTTTAGTTGGAATTTCTCAAATAAAGGGACACACATGCTTATACACTTACATCACTAAGTAAATAGGAGCACTAAAAAGAAAGCTACGCCAAGAAACACCAGGCACATATGATGGGGGCTTTATTACACCCTAATATGTTTTAGTGTTTCTTTATCCTTACAATTGTTATACTCTCTTTAAACATTTTGTAGAAAGTAATAATATGGTTGGACCAGATTTTATTGAAATATTGTTATCTTCTTTTTTTCATTATTAAACATCTTATGTCTTTTCTTAAACAATGGAGGATACGTTGCAGTTGATTTATCTGGTTTGCTAGCTCTGATGGAATCAAAATGTTGAATTTGATGGACAGTAACCATTAGCTCTTCAGAAGTCACTGCAAATTTATAAAATATCCAAACTTCTACTGAGAACATTAATTCATAGTTTTACAGTTATATTAACATTTTTAAAATTAAGGGTTTTTAATTTTATTTGTGCTTTTGGCATTTGTTTTTCTATACATTTTTGGAGCTCAAAATCTACTATGTTCTAAAATAACTTCATTCTTAGAACATAAATAATACAATATTATCCCAATTTAAATCCTTTTCTGTCAAGAATTTCACTTTTAATTAGGGGAAATAAAAAGAATGTGGCAAAATATGAAGTCTATGTAATTCAAATAACCATTTAATCATGATTTACTGATTTTCTGCTCATATTATATGCTTATCTAGTGAGTAAACATTTACTCTTCTCCTTAGTTATTTATTTTTAATGTAGATAATTTCTCACAAATTTTCATTGACATTTTCTTTTTATCAAGTATAGGTTTAAGGCTGAAACATTTTTTTCTTCTTTAGTTATATACATTTTATAGATTTTTTTTCCTGTATCTAATTATTTAAAAGTAATATCTGTATTATGTTCTACTGCTTTCATTTTAGGAAATTATTTCCTTTTATCAAGTGAATGCTTAATTTTGTGGCCAAAGTTTCATTGACTTTTTTTCAAATTTAAATCTTATTGGTACATTATGAATATACATCATCATCACATTCAATACTGAGAGTTTGCACCAGAATATGACATGACTTGATTCTCATTTTTTCCCCTTTTCACCCACCCTGCAAACCCACCCCCATGTACATAATCTTTGTTTCCTTTTTTATTACTATCACATTCTTTTTCCCCTTGTTGTTTACTCCTACACCCTCTTTCCTTTTAAATATTTTCTATTTCACAATATCAGCTATACATACTACAACTTATTCACTGACTTTTCCAACAGTATTTTTTTGTTGAATAATTACATTTCTCCAATGAATGTGGTTGGTCATTTAAAATCACTGGGCACTGTTTCTTCAAATAGTCTAATTTTCCCATGTGTATGCCAAACATCTCATGATTTCTAATCACTCTAGATTTATAGTATTTTGATGATAGAAGAATATATTTTATACCTACTCATCATAGCTCATTAGATATCCCTAACACTTTTCTTTTCATTGATTCAGTCTTATCTATGACATATTATAGCAGCAGTTCCAAATCAGTTATTTTGAATCACAGTTAAAATGGATAAAAGAATGATTTCATAACATCATTTTCCCTTGAGGGAAGAGATATTTTATTATACTTAGTCAAGTCCTTTCTTAACTGCAATATGCTTTTGATTTTATTTATTCTTCTTATTAGTCTTTTCTGTTTGTGGTATAATTTTTATCACTTTTATTTCAGAAACTTTTCTGTTCACTTATGGTAACCACTGAAAATTAGCTTATTAATTCAAACAATTTTCAAGGAAAATGCTTTGATTTTGCTGGCATTAAGAGCTATGCAATATCAATATTAACAGCTTAAAGTATTATGTATCTTTAAAAATGTATCAGTAAATTTTTTGCCTCATTATCCAGGACTTTCAGAGCAATGTTTAAGAATAAATTTAGTGACATGAAATAGCCTTTCTTTTTTTCTCAAATAAAATTTTACTTTGGATTCTGTTACTTTAGGGAGTAATTCTCTTACTAATTTGTTTTCTACAATTCAACTGTCTCTTTTTATTTTTAATATTATTTTTGTTATTTTTTATTATGACATATTTCAGGAATATAGAGCTTAAGATTTTATAGGGTTTTTTTTCTTCTTGTTTTTAAACTTTAACTGAAAGCATCTGTTTATAAGGCCTTAGCAAATTCATACTTGTTTGAAAAAGGAAAAGTTTAAACAATGTGTTTTATTGTGCAAAATGTATTTAAGCCTAGAGTCCTGTACTTCTGAAATATCTTGCACTAGATCAACATGCTTTATAAAAACAACCAGAAAAGAAGACTTTAAATGCCAAAACAAATTTTTCTGAAATATGAGAAAACTGCTGAAGTAAACAAGATGTTAGAGGCCAAGATCCTCAAAGAGGGAATTCTGCAGCTGACTCAATTCGACAGGAATTTGCCATTGTTTGGCAGAAATACTATCCAAGGACCAAGGCTGATGGCCTTTGCTAACGGGAAAGAAATGAGCACTGTTTTTGGCAATGTAATAAGGCTAAAGAGATACATGGAATTTATGAATGCCGGAACGGCCAGGAACGGGAGAGGCCCAGTGTCCTGGTGAGAGCAGAGAAGAGAAAATCCACCCAGGAGCTCCGTTTCTCTCTAAATATATACTGAATAGTTTATTTTAATTGGCTGTACAAAAATGAGGAAATGAACACTTGAACCCCAAAAAGTAGGACAACAGAGAGTTTCTGGAAAGAGAAAGAACACTCTCTAGTCCCATACTGTCAATTAAAAAATCTGGCGTTCAGGATTTGGGAAGGAGGAGACATTTGTAAAAACACATTAAGCCAAGCATGTGGTGCATATTGTCATCCCAGCACTCAGGGTGACAAAAGGAGAGGGACTTCAAATTTGACTCCTGCCTGGAAAACAATATGCATGTGTGTATATATACATATATGTTAGGCTGGATCCTTAGCTCTTTGCAAAGAGCCTGGGAAAAATCCTTAAAACCAACAATACAAAGCAAAAAATACTGAAGACAAAACCACTGAACACACTTGATGATGTCATCTGTGATCTTTTCTGGGCCACATCTGAGAGGAGAATGCACCTGCCATAGACTGGGTGTCCTAAAGGGACCACTTAAGCTTTAAGGTCAGTATTTCACTGAGCTTTCAAACTATATATTTTTGGAGGCAGAAGGTAAACTCTCCATATAACAACAATGTCATACAAAAACTTTAAAGTATATTCTATTAATACAATCAAGAAAGTAGCATATAAGATGAGTTGTATCAGAGGACAAGGATCCATTACATAAGGTTGAGAAATGAAATGTGAAACAACTCTCCACAAAAGCAGTAACTCCATGTTAGTATAAGAAAAACAAAAGCTAATCGCAGCCTTACTTCACTTCTACTGAGAAGTAAAAAAACAAAACATCTAGCCAGCCCTACCCAAATATAGCAAGCTCTTCCAAAACAAGGAAATTCTGAGCAACCGAGATGGCCAGGAGCAGGATGCACGAAGAGCGAAGAGCACAGGAGGACCAAATGTACTGTGGTGCTGGGAACTGCATCTCAGATCAGAAAAAAATACAATCAGAAAATAATGAAGGCAATTCCAACAAATATGGGAGTTAATTAACTGTGCATTGTTATTGGCTTATTGTTTAAAACAAATGTGTCCAGGTGAGACATATAAAATAGCTTGCGTATTCCACTATAGTGAGCAATCCATTATTTAAAACTCTTGTTTTCCAGCTAACCTTTAGAGAGAATATGATACTTCAATCAAGAGTTTTATTGGTATAGTGATATGGAGTCCATTACCAGGGTTCACGGTGAAAAAAATCACTTGCTTAGCTTGGACTGAAAAGTTTCAAATAGAAGGAAGCACAGATAATATTTTATTATTACAATTTGAAAACCAGCTTTGTCTTATGAATGTGATATTTTCCTGCAAAAGATTCAGAGGAACTTGCACAAATATTCCTCATTTAACAACCGAGTTCTGCTCCTGAAACTGGGTCATTATATGAATTGGTCACTAAATGCGGAATTATATACAATATGTACATTACAACACTCATAACAAAGAAATGTCAAAGGAAACTCTAACTTGATGGCTTTGCTTTAATTTGCATAAATCTTATGTGCAGTACTGTAATATATAACAGAACATAAAGCTATAATACTGTATGGGGCTGCCAGCCAAAATGACAATGCTGAATAAACAGGGTGTACTGTACAAAAAATAAAACAAAACAAATAAAACAAAACAAAACATGGCAGTATTATCTAGGCTATAAGGTCGTAAGTCTAATTGGCAGATTATAAATTCAAATAGCACATGTTGGTCCTAAATCCGCACAGTGTAGGCCAGTAAACGAGGAAAATTTGTATCTGTTTCATATGTAATTATGAAGTGAACAAAGGCGGCAAACTGAAGTGGCTGGAAAAATGTAAGAGAAATAATTTGAAGAGTTCAATGAAAATTAGGAAAAAAAATAGGAAGGATGATCCCCAGTCTCAGTAAGGATCAGAGGCAAAAAAAGAAATTTCTAAGGTTTGGATACAGTTTGAGTATGCAGGCCGTCCGAGGGTCCCTGTGCTGCAGGTTTGGTCCTCAGCATATGGCAAGGATGAGGTGTTGGGAGTGTTTGGAGGTGAGAGCTGGTGTGAGGTCCTCAGGTCACTGGAATATCGCCTTCCAAAGGGATTCCTGTGCTTTTTGTGGAAACTCTGAATTAATTGTCATGCAAAAGTCACTCTAAAAAACAAGTGAGATGACCTTTTGTCTTGTTGTGGGCTTCCTAAGCTGAAAATGTTCTCTTCCGCTCACAGATTCCTGTCCTGCCTTTTTTACGCTGTTGTCGTTTGGGCCTTGGCAGAGCCAAGCTGACATTGGTGCATGTTCGGCCAAATAAACTTTTCTTCAAAAAGTATTAGTTTTGAGTGTTTAAATTTACTAATAGAAAATGGACTAAGAGAGTCCAAACGCTTCATAGTACTACAGGAGACTTACCTGGAGGGAAAGTATCAGAAATACCATCTTACTGGTGGAAATTTTGTAGCTACTGTGGAAAGTGATGGTGGCAACAGAAAGAGGAAGATGTAGAATTCTACTGATATTGCTGGAAGAGAATTCAACCATCAATCATAGAATTCTGATAAGTCTTTTCTTTTCTTTGTTTGAGAAGGTTAGCTAAGGGTCTGTCAATTTTATTTATCTTTTTGCAAAACCAACTCTTTGAATTGTTGATTTTCTGTATCATTCTCTTAGTCCCCATTACATTAATTTTTGCTCTGATCCTTATAATTTCCTCCCTAGTACGAGCTCTCAGTTTGCCTTGCTCCTGTTTTTCTAGTAGCTTGAAATTCAGCATTAGATTTTTTTTATCTTTATTGGTACATTAAATATACACATCATGATTGCATTCCATAATGGGGATTTGTACCAGTATAAGACACAACTTAATTCTCATTTTTTAATTTGAGCTTGCTCTGTTTTCCTGATATAGGCATTCACTGCTATGAATTTCCCTCATAGAAATGCTTTCACTGTATCCCATAAGTTCCTGTACATTGTACTGAGGTTATCATTCAATTGTAGAAACTGTTTAATTTCTCCTGTGACCCATTGGTTAGTCAGTATAGTTCAAGTTCCATGTCTTTGTGAAGGTCATAGGATTTCCTTTGCTCTTCATCTCTGGTTTCAAGGCACTATGATCTGAGGAATGTTCATAAAATGAACAAAAATACACTACCAGGATTTTGAGCTTATTTGGCACCTGACAAGTTTTTCAATAGAAGTATGAAAAATAGAACAAAGTGGAAATGTGTCAGTTTGTGGTATAGAATGACAGCCCCTGAATGAAGATACTCTGCTGGCAAAAATACATTCTATAAATAAACACTAAGTACATTTCCATGCAATACACACAAGAAAATTCATCTTTTAATGGCAGTCATGATAATAAGTACAAATGAGTTGACAGTGGATAGAAATATGAAAATGTAAAAGGAACAAAGAATTAGCAAATGGTGGCAAGGCCTGAGGACTTGTAGAGAAAAAATAGACGAGAGAAGATTTATACTGGAGGATCATTGAATACCTAGGAGAACAATGATGAGAATACAACTCAATGCCAAGAGATATAATTTATAGAATTTTTAAAGCAATAATGTTTATTCATTCATTAACAAAATAAGCCAGAATGTTTAGACTACTAACCTTAGGGATCTGTGTTGAGCAAGATACAATCTTTGGACTTAAGTATCTAAAATTTGAAAATAATTCTCATACATTTCTTTTCTTCCCCTGAAGTAATGTCTACTAGACAGTTTTAAAATTTTCTACTTTGAACACAACTCTTTGAGTTTGTAGAGTAGGTTAATTTCTCAATTGTCTAAAATTTGTTTAAAATTTTAGAACTACTGTCACCATTCCTTGAGGAATGAAGGAAAAACTTTACTTCCCTGTTATGGAACAAATAGGACAATGAAATTAGTGGGAAATTGAAAAAAAAAGCTTCTTCAGCACTGTCAAAAAATGGTGATAATTACATGACATGAACCAATTATTAAAATAAAAGTAATTTTAAAGATTTTTAGATGCACTAGATCAATAGCAAGTTTCTTACAATCCTAAAAATAAGAATTTCAATCATTATTTTATAACTAACATGAAAAGTGAATTCAATGAGTTTGAGACTTTGAAATATTTGAGAGAATAGGATTAACACAGTACCAACCCACCTACACTTTGAACTTTTACTATTTTTTGATCATCTTTCCTTCATCTTCCCAAAGATGATGATGATCTTTGATTTTCTCTAATTCTCACTATATTTTTCTACTCAGATCGAATTTTTCTCATAAAAACACTTTTTTTTCTTTTTCAATCTATAAACCGTAATCTAGTTCCTTTACAACCATCTATCATGTCAAAAATATTTTCCAAAACCTATACTAAATGATTGAAATGGCTTATCCTGGGGGTTTCCAGAGACAGAAAGCTTTCAAATCATGTAGGTTGGTTTATTTATTGGTTTATTTATTTATTGGTTCTCACTACCAAAAAGTAATATTTGCAAAGTAGCTTTGAAAGTTTCTACAAGTGGAAGCTGTATTTTGCAACTTACAGTGTGAACCATGAAGGAGTTAGCTATATACATCTTTGGATCTACTTTTAGCCTAAACTGATTTTCTTTGGTTGCTGTTGAAGTTGCTGTTTTATTTCTTGGTCAAATTGGATATTATAACTATTGAGTAATATGCCTGAGTTAGATGCTTTGTGAGACGAAAAATACATTTTAGGAGTGATGGATAATTCCACATTTTAAAAACCAAACTGCTACTAGAAACACTTAGGTCGTATGTTATAACTCAGAGTCAAAAAGTCCTTCAAAAATCTCAGGAGGATAAATGGATCATGGGATGCTATAGTCAGCAGTGGATTCACCCATTGACAAATTCATCTGGGCTGATCAGAGATGGATCACTTGGGTACAAGAAGGGTACATTTCTGTTCTCACATTCTCCTTTATCTCTCTGCTACTTGCCATTGTATCATGAGTAACTATCTTTTGCCAAGTCATTTTTGCCATGGGATTTTTTTCCTCAGAGATGGCCAACCATCGACAGACTGCCCTCCCCCACAGTTATGAACCAACACACCTTCCTCCTTTCAGATGCAGATAGTTATTGAGTATTTTGTTCTCACAGTAGGTGGGTGACTAATACAAAGAGATAGATACTCTCACTACCAATGAAGGAAGGATGCACGTGGGTGTGCTTGCTGACTATGCAAAAGCAAAGTATGGAAAATTAAATAAAAACTGTTCTGCATTATGTTCATGAAATTTAAAAACATCTACTATGATTGTGCATATATTATTTAACCAGAAGACATTCATTAAGCATGAATTGACATTACAAATACTAATTAGTTATTTTTTCTGGTTAAACTTTCAATATATTTTTATAGAGAAATCTTCCTACCTGTAATGTCAATTATCCACATGAATGTATTGTTTAACATTATATAATTAAATGGCCAATTTATTACATTTCTAATTTTATTAACTCATTTATTTATTGAGACTTGATAATGAATGTAGCATCATAAATGATCTCACTTTTTGACCTACAAAAGAGTTTTTGGATAATTTTTTCCAATTTAATTTTCAACTTTTAGTGCTTTGTATAATGTGATGATATCCCTTTGGGATACAAAGGTTTACTATAACTTGATATGGTATGTAAAATGTACAGTGAAATTTTTGTGCATTTTTGAGGAAGATATTTCAGTTAAAATTGATGTCTATTGATTATAAGGACTGTCATGCTTACAATATATTTTTTAATATGTACGATGCACTTCATATTTGCATTAGCCAGCTTTTCAACACTTGTGCCAGTTACTTGACATACTCAGCTAATAGAAAGAAAGGTTTATTTGGACTCAGACTCTCAGAGGGGGTAAATCCAAGGCTGGCTGACTCCAAGGCAGAAACCCTCTAGTGGAAGATGGCTACTCACCTCTGCACATCCAGGGCCAGGGAAAGAACAAAGTCAAATAAAACAAAGAGGGGCACAAAGTCTACTTTTCCAAGGAATTTCCCTAGGTTTCTGATTCCAAACCAGGTCCTACAGCCTAATAGCAAATTTAGCTATGCATTCATCAGTGAATTAATCCACTGATCAATGATACATTCATGAATAATCACACTCCAAAATTCTACTTCCACATGTGTGAACCACTGAGGGGTATTTTTGAGCCAAGCCATAACAGTATCTTTTCAACTATTAATAAGGCATTTACGGGCCGGGGAGTTAGCTCAGTGGTTCCGGCGCCTGTCTCGCAAGCGAAAGGACCCGGGTTCGATTCCCCGGTAACCACATAACCATACTGGGTGTGGAGACCCGCACCCAGCAGCAACCAGTACCACATACCACAGTGCCGGGCGTGGTGGCTCACGCCTGTCATCCCAGCACTCGGGAGGCAGAGGCAGGAGGATTGTGATGTGAGTTGGAGGCTGAGCTGAGGGCCAGCCTGAACCACAAAGAGAGACCCTGTCTCCAAAAACCTTAAAAAAAAAAAAAAAAAAAAAAAAGGCATTTACATGTTTATATTTCTTTCTTTCTTTTTTTTTTTTTCTTTTTTGCAGTACTGGGGATGGAACTTGGGACCTTGCACTTGCAAAGTAAGCATCAGAACCATGGAACTATCTGGCTCAATGTTCATTCATAAAAAGCAAATGGTTGTTTCCACATTTTTTAAGCCTTGGAAACATTTCTTTCACTTTTAAAGATCATCATATATATTATTAATCTATATCTTCAGAATTAATTTATTATATAAGTAGTTATCTATATGTTTATCTGTGGATATATTTATTTGATTTTAAATATAAATTCACATGTTATTTCTTACTATGTACTTCACTATCTTTTTGTTACATGCTAAAAAATATAAGCCCAGTAAAATAGTTGATACATGCTTTGGTTTAGGGTAAGGATATCCCCCAACATCTCATGCTCTCAGAAGCAGGGCCTTGACAAGTGCTTCATCGAGGGGCCTGTCTCCCTCCTGGACCCTTCCTTTTCCCTCTGCTTCCCAGACACTGTGACCCCAATAGCTTTCCTCAGCCCAAGCCTTCCTTTCATGTCTTTTCTGAATCTTCTCACCTTTAAGTCTTTAAATTGTATGTGTCAGGTATCTCATATATATATATATATATATATATATATATATATATATATTTCTAATTCTCATTTCCCTCTTTTGTTGATGTACATATTATTAGATTATAGTGACAGATTATTATACCTAATATTAAAAACTGATGGCATTATCAATTTTAAGTGAATACATTATTCTCTTTCCTCTCAAAAAATCTTTATCCTAATTACTTTGAAAATATATTCAATAAAAGTAACTGGAAATTATCTTGAAAATATTTAATGATCATTTCATTAGTTCATGTTTAATTACTTGGTTAGATTTTAATCTTAAGCCTGTATTTTAAAAATTTACATAGCAAAATTTCCCCCCAAATGTAGAAATACATACACTGTGTTTAGTATGTAATGTTTTAGACGAGCTGCCTCAGGCTAGTCAGCATTTTTATTCCTCATCAGAAATGGAATTTCAAAAACATTGTAGAAAACTATGCTAAAATTCACAGAGTTGAAAAATCATCATCATAAGCCATTTTATAGAAAGCCTTATAAGCCATGTTTCTGCTTAATTTAGCAGATAAATGGAGAGAATGAAGCTAAAATAGAATTAACATTTTGAATTTTCTCTCCCTTTGCCTGCATCACATTCTCACTCTAAGTTAGGAGCTGTACAGTTATTTTCAACAAACCCTTGTTCTCAAAATATTAAGCACAGAGACACAGTAACAAACCCAGATCGCCAATTTGTATGCAAGTGAGGTAAATGCGGACAATGAATACTATTCCATGAGGGTCAATCTACCATATGTACATATTTCAGACCAACTCTGAAAAATATATACTGAACTTTTATATTGTACAGATGAGAAAATAAATTCTTATTTTATATTAATTATTTCACATAATTTTCAGGAAATCTCTGATGTGATATTATTATCCTTCCCCAACAAAAGAAACACACTGTAAAATAGATTTTTAAAAATGTAGGAGAATAACTTAGAATTATGGTCACCTTCTCATTTGCATAGATTGGGGGATTTTTGGTAATGGTGTTAGAACTGTTTTCACACAAGTCTAGCTCACTTATGTCCTTTGTACCATTAGTTGCCTTCACTGTCAGAATATTCTTCACTTAGGTTGGCCAAGTGCATTGAAGCCTATCAGTCTCAAAGGCCCTGAGGTTAAATAAGAAATGGAGAAAATAATTTCCTAGTCACTGAAGCAATGCTCAGATTGGAGATTTTTGGTTTGTATTGTATGTTCATCCATACACGTTGTGAATAAGGAGCAAAGTGCTGTGAGGCCCTGGGAGTAGAGCTGAGCCACCGGCTCTTTCTGGGAGCAGATCAGGCAGTTACACAAGCTACAACAGCTTAATAGAGGAGAGTGTTTCTCTCCCACTAAAGTTTGTGGGCTGAAACCAGAGAAATTATTTACTAAAATTTTGCTGAAGGCCAGTGAACCTTTTATCAAATTTAAGAAAACTGACGTTTTATAAATATTGGAATTAGCAGAAATATCACTTGATAAACCTATCAGGAGAGCGTCCATTAAAATTGGATATTCAAAACTCAGGATTTCAGTGGCAGTTTTACCTTTTTTATTCTTTATAATTAATTCATTTATTTTGCATTTGAATGTGAATTCAGCATAAACAGATTGTGTTCATTCATTTTCTTTTTCCAAAGTCAGCACTTGGTAATTAATGTGTTTATTGAATAAATCAGGTCACTCAAAAATGATTAAATGAACATTTCGTTGACTTATAAACTTAACCAAGTGTTTTCTATTCATATCAATATACATCCAAACCTGATATTGTATTTTCCTATTCTTCCTGTTTATTCTAATTGACTATAGAGTACTGTAAATTTAAAGCAGAATTACCTTTAGATATCTTGTCATATTTTATCTAGAAAATAGCTGAGATAATAGAAAATAGGAAATTTTCATGAAAATACATTATTTGCACTATGTAGAAGAATTATTTTGAAAAGGCAGAACCTCATAGAAGATGCATGTTTTTGATTTTCCCTAAAGTCTTTTCAAACCCATGTTTGTTGTCATTAGCAAGTATTGTCCCATTGTTACATTTCAGATACAAAGCTGGCTTACTCACTATTTTGCATTATTCCTCAAACCATCATTCTTTTAAAAGTTTCTGTGAACCAGAAAAATGATAGATTCAAAGTGATCTTTGGAAAATTTGTTAGATTATAGATGCTGTAATAAAAATAAAGTTGAAAAATAGTTTCCTTAAGGTGTAATGTAAATGAAATGTCTCAATTTCATCTCAGATTTTTTTGGAAGCAATTCTACTTTTAACAGTTGGGTGAACTATTTTAGACAAAAATCTAAATTAAAATTCTGAATAAAAACCCAACTGTATACCCTATTTTCTTAAAATTATAAATTAAAGTGCATATTATCCTAATTATGTTAAGACAGTATGACTGATATAAGTGAAAGATACATATAAATTCAAACATCTAAAAATTAATTTTAGTATGTTTGAAATTTTGTTAGAGAATTTGTTTATGACTTTTGACCAAACCATAGTTGCAAATGTTGAATAATAAATAAGTATAAAATAAGTACCATTATGAAAAACGAAGTGGCAAAAGTAAAGCAAAAACAATCAGAAGAAGAAACTTCTTTAGAAAATCAATAAGATTAAACATAAGGTGACTTCACAAGTGAGGTTACTGGGGAACAGCAGCTTGAGGTATTTATGAGGGGAAATGTGCACCTAGGTGTTTAACTAGAAGTATTCTCTTTGCAGTCTCTCCTGGATATAAAAGAGGCTTGAGACAAGGGAAACTGTGAGATACTCAGTAATCACTATAAAAATATCACATGAATCCCTGAGTAACACGTGAGGAGTCCAGGCATCATCATGGTCCTTCAGGATTAGCCTGATTCTTGTGTGTATTAAGTAGTGTGCAATCAATCAGCCTTAGGGAGATGCCCTAACTCGAGTTCTTCTAGGGCTTCTGTCCCCTCAGATAGCAGGGGATAGTGCCAGACCTTCATGAGGGAAGCTGAGATGACTTGCCCATCCTCCTGGCAGCTGAGAAGAGTACTTCATCCTGGAAGCCAGCTCTGTGGCTGGGTAGGACTTCCAGGTGCTTTTGGAACCCTCTGCCTGCTAGGACTGAGGTAACTGCACACAGCTATTGCAGAAAGGAGAAATTTGTGCAGTTAGTACAAGAGGGAGCTCAAAAGATGATTGACATTCAAGAAAGACTTTTTAAATGAATTTCTGATTCAACGCTTTAAGGCCAAAATCACTAATTTGACTGAATTGAGAAAAATCTGAATGGAATTCATTTATTTTCTAGAAAGAGATCTAATTGAAGAAACAAAGTCCTTTCTGCTCCTATATCCTTGATTTGCAAGATTTAAAGAACTCTACAGTTTTAATTTTCTGGTGTGTGCTTTTAAAGACATGCTTTTATACAACTATCCTCTATGGCCAAAAGGACACAACCGAGAGGAAATGAGAACCGATGAAAATATAAAAGCACACATTTTAGCTAAAAATGTTTAAGACTTCCCATAATCCAAAACAAATAATACAGAACTGCCCAGGGGATCACTTAAAGGTCAATTTTCAGTACCATGTGCTGTTAAACCCAGCAAAGTAAATATAATGTTCTTACACTTATTAAGCTAGAACAGTTTAAACATGAGGCATGAACCAATTAGATCAGCCTGTAGTACATTATCATTAAAAACAGTAATTATCCTTACTGCTGAGTGAATTAGTAAATTGCTGCTGACCTGCTTTCTTGTCTACTTAGAAGACAGGCCAGATTGCTATTGTTTTCTGAAGGATTATAGCCAGTATGCTGGCCTCAGTGCAATGGACCTGAACTCTGAATGAAATTATCCCAATAATTTATGAGGCTCTGTCTTTATGCAGCCTTGTTGTTGTGTAGAGAATTTCTAAAGCACCAAAAATGTCTGTTACAGCTCTATTTATTTCACTATAAATCAGAGATTATTTCAGAACATTTTTCTCCAAAGGTTATGAAACCTGGTTCCCAGAAAAGAAAACCGGAAACATTCTACATTCTTAGATAAAAACAAGATTATTTTCATCTGAAAACTCATCTCAATGAAACATATTTATGCTTTTTAATGAATAGTTTAGCATAGATAATTAGTTGCACCTGTTGTTCACAGTTTATAAATATATATTCTCTGCCACATTTGTAAATGAAAAACTTAATCTGACAGTAATACTTTCTGATATGAAATTATAGATGTATGATTTTCTTTAAAATCAAGTGATGACACAAAATCACAACTGATGTTTTAATGTTGTAAATATATGTCTATTTTTTCAGGGGTAGAGAGTCAGAAAACATAATATCTGAGGAAATTTCAATGAATGCCGATTTTAAGTCAATGTATTTTAATAACAATTCATGTTATGCTTTTATTCTCATATTTCATCCATTTTGTTAGAGGTACTAGTAGTTTATTCTCATTGTTTCTGAGTATTAGTATACAGTAAAAAGATACTATGATTTGTTTATTCATTTTTGTCTTAAAGAAGGTCATTTTTATTTCATTTTGGATGACTATTACTAATAAAAATATCCCTAGGATACAGGTCAGCTTTACTGTTGCTAGGTCCCAGTGTATAAAGGAGAAGAAGTTTATTTTTGATCATGGTTTTGACTTTTAGTTAGTGACTAGTGATCTCAAACATATAAACATCGTGACAGAAAATCATGGATGAGCAAAACTGTTTCATTGCTGGTGGCTGGGGAGAGCAGGGGACAGTGCCAGAGGGAGGACAGCACAAGCTCTAGTGCCCAAGCTTTACACACTTCCGCCCCTCCCAGGGACACTAGGAAATACACCAGGTGCTTTTCAAGCCAGTCAGATTAACAATGCAGTTTGACTGTTACGTCCCTCTCCTCGAGAACTTCATTTACAAAAACTGAAGATCCTCTCATTCCCTCCCCAAAGTCTCAACAATTCTAACATCACTGAGAAATCCAGGTCTACATCTTTGCTGGGATTTAAAGCAGACTCTTAGTGCTGGGGGGTACTGTAAAATTCAACAAAAAAGAAAGGACAAGGAGAAAGAAAAGAATAGGCCCAAAGCAACACTCTACCTAGCATGGCAGTCATGAAATCCTGTAGCATCATATCCTACATCCGGGGAACATGCCAGTAGGATGTGTGAGTTCCAGAAGGCTTGCCTCTCCTCTTTCCTTGAAGCTTTCCATAGCAGACGTTGCCTAATCCTGGAGTCTCTGGATTCTTAGGATGACCAGCACATCATCAGTGCAAGTTGTCTGCTCTCCCACCTGCCTCAAAGCCAATATTTTGCAAGTGTGAACAAGAAGCATATGTGGGAGATATGGGTCTGCCACTAGCTGGAGAAAATTCAGGCCTCTTTGGATGATGACTATAGAAGGTTTTTAGCCCCTGGATAGTTATGCATGGTGATTTAAGTCCAGTGCACTAATTCTCTAGGTAGCTTTCTCCATGCAGGGGGCTCAGGAACTCTCTTCTCAAATCAAAGCTTTACAGCTTCACACCCCGAGCTTGCAGTGGGTGGAGGTTTGATGATTCCCGAGTTGCTCTCAAAGCATCTTTCTTTTTAACTCACCAAAGTACTAGCTTTCTTCTAACAGAATTATTAATCTCTTCAATTAAAACTTCTCTGGCCCCAAATAAATATGTGTGTATGTGTGTGTGTGTGTGTGTGTGTGTGTGTGTGTGTGTGTGTTCCTTTCAGATCCCAAATTGTCAGTTTTTAAAATAGCTCTGCTCTTCTTTTTCCTCCTGATTTTATTGTAAATCTATTTAAAACACCGAAATGCCTTGAAATATCCTCTATTATATCAGTCTACCACACTTATACTCAGCCTTCTACAATGTCTTATGATAAGTTTTTGTCTGCCCAGGTGTAACACACATGATTTTTAATACAATTCTCAATAAAGTCCTTATTATCAACTGAGCTCTTCTGAGCCTGGCCTTTATTGTTTATATGTATAATTGATATCTTATCGATGTTGGATTTTCAAGCATATGACAATGGTCTAGCTATATTTATAGGTCTTTCATTTGGTAATGTTTTCAATTTACAGTGTAAGAGGGCTGATTTAATATTTTAACATTTCCTATAATATTTAATAGTGCTATTTTGGAAATGTAATTATTTTGTTAATTGTATTTTTGCTGAATGTATATGGAAATTTGACTAATGTTTTTTCTGGTTCTGAGAATCAGCCTCAAGACCTTGTACTTACCAGGAAGATGTGACATCACTCCTGTGCATGTGAACTACATTCTTTAAACTCATCTTTCTTTGTATGTAGTCATCCTTGGTGTTGGGGTATCAATCCCATCAATCCTTGGTGTTGAGGCCAAGTATCAGATTCAGAGGCCCAGACCCGGAGGGTGAGTGCACAGAGACACCATGCAGACCCCAGGGAGGTTCAGTGAATATTTCTGTCTTTATTGAGGACTACACAGGCTTATACAGAGCACAGAGAGTGGGCGTGGCTATGAGCACATAGGAGCAACAGGGCTGTAGCTGATTGGGGGTGCACAAGTTTTTTAACCTTTTATGGTTAGCTCTTGGAGAAGTCCAACCATGACTAGAGGAGGAACAAGAGGCCCCCAAGTGCCTATAGGCCAGTTTCTAAGCTCTGGAGTGAGCGTGCTCGAACTCCTTTCGGTGTCTTCTAGTACATGTGGCATATTTGACCACACCAGATTTCAATGTCTCCATCATTATACACTTTGAACTTACTGCCTTTACTTTACTAGATGTTGGCACTTTTCTGGAAGCTTTAATTGGAGTCTCTACCAAAGTAAGCAACTTCACTGGGACTAGAATTCTTTTCTATTTCCTATTTCTCTTTCTTCATTTTATTTTTGTCATTTCAGACACTACTAGGGATTTAAATACAATGTTAAATAGATGAAGGAATGCACAGTCTTCCTTTTTCTGCATCATATTATACCATCCAGTATGTTATTAACTGAGGAAATTAATATTTTTTTTATCAATTTAGGGAAGTTCATTAATTTAAGGAAATTCATTAAGTTCACAAATACATATTTGAATCATTGTGTTTATTTTTGTCATTCATTTCCTAAATTCCATGAAATAAACACATTTTGTATTCTGCTATCGCTGTGAATTATATGAACTGTTGTGTGTACATGGAAACCATCTCTAGTCCTAGAATAAACTCCACATGGTTGTGAATTATTACCTTTCTTACAGAACAATGAACTCAATTTATTGATTTTTTAAAGATAATATTGTATCAATATTGATTAGGAAATTCTGATTTTTTTGCAGAAAAATTTTTTATCAAGTTTGAACATGGAAGTTATGTTGGATTCACAGGATTATTTGTGGATTTTGCTTCCTCTGTTTTAGGAGGAATTTATGTTATTTCCTTTACAATAAACAGACTAAGACAACACGAATGTAAATCATGATATGTCCACACATGACTGCATCAGGTAATGGCTAGCGAAAAAGGGAAGTGTAGTGCTTGGGTGGGGCCATTCTTTGTTGCCTTCGTGCTTGGGCATCAATATCCAGAATGCAAACTCACTCCGACAGCTCTCCAGGAAGCTTCCTGGCCTGGACCTTCACTGGTGCTGTGTCCTCAGTCCCCCTTGTACTGTGGTATCTGTATCTTCCACGATTCTGGGGCTGACCCACCCCTAGATCTTCTGACTGTCCTACTTGCCCATTGTCATGTTGAATTCTTTTGTCTCTGAACCTAAAATCTTCGTAAACAAAGTTTCTTGTAGAACTATACACGTATTTTCTGCTGCGTGGTTTCTTCAGGAGGACCTTAAATAACAAGGTTGTGCAATAAGTAGATCTAGTATATTCTGTGGAGAATTCTTTTTTTTTAATTATCTTTATTGGTACATTAAATATACACATCATGATTGCACTCCATAATGGGGATTTGTACCAGTATAAGACACAACTTAATTCTCATTTTTTCCATAGCCCCACCTCTGTGGAGAATTCTTAATTAAGAATTTCTTTTAAAAGAATTATCTGTACTTCCTACCTTTTTCTGAAGCTTTGAAGAATTATGTTTTCTAAATAAATTTTCAAGTTATTAAATTCATGACAAAAAGTAGTTCCTAACACTCTATTTTTGGCTTTTTAAAATCTGTAATATTTTCTGTAATATTTGCTTCTGAATTCTCACTCTGTCCATCTTTCTGTCTCTCTCTGTCTGTCTGTCTAACTGTTTGTCTTTCTCCCTCATCAGTTGTCTCTTAGGGATTTCTCAAATTGACAGTACTTAAAATACAATGTTGAGATTGTAACAAAAAAGTAAGGAAACAAATTTTATATATATGGGGGGGTGGTAGGGTGGGTGGGACTATGGGAAAAAATGAGAATTAAGTTGTGTCTTATACTGGTACAAATCCCCATTATGGAGTGCAATCATGATGTGTATATTTAATGTACAATAAAGATAATTTAAAAAAATACCAACTTTTAACTCTGATAAATTCATCGCATACTTAAAATTGTTCTCTCTATTTCAGCTGGCTTTTTGTTATTTCATTTTATTCAAGTTTAATTTTCTTGTAATTTTTAGTCTTACAATGAAATAGTAATCATTATTTTTTGAGCCTTTATTCTTTTCTAATATGAGCCCAATGAGCATATAAATTTTAAAGTACCATCTATGCAACTACTTTGTATTTTCAGTGTCATGAGTTTTGAATCATTTTTAACTTACCTAATTACACTTCTTTCATTCATAATTTATTTAGTGTACTCTTAGTGACTCTTCAAACATTTGGATTTTCTAATTAAATTCTCTATCAGAGAATATTTTGCATAATATAATCTTTTGAAACATATTCAGACATATTTTACTATCTATTACATGATCTATTTGTATCTTTTCTATGCAAACTTAAATTTGTATTTTGGTGTTGTTCAAATGTCCAACATTCTTAATAAATATTCTCTAATTGTCCTATCATTTACCGAGTAAGCATTGTTACAATATCCATTTGTGGAATGTGGACTTGTCTATGTCTCCATTTATATCTGCTGGTTTCTACTTCATATATTTTGACAGCCTGTCATCATATACAAAATCATTGTTACGTCCTACTGAAAAATTGGCCCTTTCACCTTTAGAAAATGTCCTAATTTTTCTCTGGTAATAGCCTTAGTTTCAAAGCCTCTTTTGTCAGAAAATTTGGTGGTTCCATTGACTCCCTTATGCTTTGTGTTTTCATACTACCCTTTTTCATATTTTACATTCAACATTTTTGTGCCTAACATTTAACTTCTTGTAGAAAATCTATAGGTGTGTATTACTATGCTATTGTGGTTATTGTTTTATAATCTTTGCTTCTTTTGTTGAATTACTTTGTTGTCTATATTTTATGCAATGAATGGTAGTCATGAATAATTCTGTAAGCATTCATTTGTAATCAATTTTGCTCTCTTTTATGTATCTCATTTTTGCTTTGGTTTTAAATAGTTCACTATTTCCAAGAAATTCATATCACTCCCATGATGTTTTTTTTTAAATATAACTTAGATACTCAACACTTGCTTTTGAAAAACAACTTATGGCAATGTAATTAGTGATGTGATATGCCAAATCATGTAAAAGACAAGAAACTAACTCAGTAAAATTCCATTTGAGTTTGTTGTTCTTGTTTTAGACAGAGTCTCACTATGTTGCCCAGGCTGGGCAACTATTTATTTCACCTCAACCTATGTTGCCCAGGCTGGGCTCAACTATTTATTTCACCTCAACCTCCTTACCAATTGTCACTAAAGGCATATGCCACCATGCCCAGCTTGGTAAGATTCGATTTTAACTCACATTGCTCATGATACTTTGCACATTCATGTGCAATAAAATATGACATAAAGTATTATGTTTAAATTTTCATGTGATTCCAGTTTCTAAATTTCAACTTAGGAATATTACTAATGAACATAGTCACAATAGCCTGATACTGAAGCCTGAACCCCAGTTTTCATCTCTATTCACTTCTCTAAGAAGCACGGGGTAATATTCCAGTTGTTTTACACACATTGCCTCTCTCATCTCCATTAAGTACATCGTTCAGTTAAGGCATAGATATTCATTTTCTGAACTCATAGGTAAGTTTTTTTTTTTTT
>PVIR01017499.1:0-34850 GCA_004026965.1 Petromus typicus | reverse complement strand
CAATTTTAAAGTTTCTCTTCTAGTTACTCTTTACAAAGAAGCACAGCTTGACTTTAGACAACTGAGAAAATAGAAATAAACCAGGAGAGAAACATTTTTCCAATAACATGATTAGCATTTTGGTGTGAATGTTCCTTCAGGTTTTATTAATTAGTATGCTGAGATAGTTACACTCCTATGTGTTCAACTCTGGAGTATTATTTCACCTGTGCTTACACCGTCTGCTCCCCTACACGATAACACTTTGTGATCAGTGCAATTATTTATCTGTGTGTTCCTCAGTTGACTCCTCAGAGTGCTGGGAGGAGCCAGCCCCGCCCAGCCAGGACCTCAGAGTCCAGCCTGCACCGCTGCAAGAACGAAGTCTTCTGGTCCGAGGGCCTTGTGCTGCCCTGGTGGAAGCCTTGGCGGTCACATGGTTTGCCGGTTCAGAGGTACGTGCGGGGCTGGAGCGGGGTGGCAAGGCAAGCCTCACCTTCACAACGTGGCACGGTGGAGCTCCACACCACGTTCCCGTCCTGCAAAATGCAAGTGATCGACTCTGACCCCTGGGTCTTCACAAATCCATCGTCACAGTGGAAGGAAACGGAGCTTCCGAGCAGGAATCTGTCACCAAAACGCCGCCCATTTATAGGGATCCCTGGATCATGACATTCATTTTGTCCAAATGCTGAAAAGGAAAAGAGAAAACTAGAATAATGGTGCTAATTATCAATGATGTGCATTCAAAGATGTAAATGGAATGTACTTAGCTAGCCATTATTCCTCCAAATTCCAGTGATATGTTATTCATAGATAAAAGATATATTTCATCAATGAGATACAAAAATCAGTGGGGACAGATGATAAATAGTGATAAATGCCATCTACCAGCCCTTTGCTGAGAGGAAAACACCATCTCCCACCACAGGGACAACATGGAACCAGGGTGATGTGAGCCCTCTGGAGTCCCAGGCCCTTGTCTCATTCTTTTTCCCTATTTACAGAGTCAGGGACAGTAAGCCTGTGACCTGAGCTGCTGCATCACCACATGCAGTAGTGATGAGTGAACTCTAAGCAGAGAATTTAAGAGGATCAGAGATAAATCATGAATTAGTACTACTTATATTTATTATTATCTTGCTTTATCACTTTTAACTGCTTTGAAATATATGCTCTTATATAAAACCCATTTGGACAATGAAGCAATTAAAGCAAAGAGAAGTTTAGTTCTTTTTCAAAACTCCGTAAGTCTCCCTGTGGTATCACAGGCATTGGTCCTTGATCTTTAACACCTCAGTCCTTTTTACTGCACCATATATGGATGGACTGTCGGAGGATAAAAGAAGAAAAGAAGGAAGGGTAGATGGATTGACAGGCAGTTAGAGGGAAGGAGGCACAGATGGATGGATAAAAAATAGGAGGGATGAAAGAATGGACACATACGTGGATGGCTAGAAGGAAGGATCATGGGAAGAAAGGAAGATGGACGGACACATGGACAGTGACGCATGGACGGAGGGTGGGAGACTAGAGAAAATACATTCAGTCTCCAGCTACAGAGGTGTCTGAGACTCTACTTTAAAACATCTAATTGACATAGACAGAAGTAAAGTTCCACTATTATTCTCTTGCCTTTCTTCACGTCAGTTTGTACACAAGGTAAGTGCAGACAGATCACCAACTTCTTTTAAGGATTAATGAAAACAGGCAGGAGATTCTTTAGTTGTCCCACACTGGAAGAAACACACACACACACACACACACACACACACACACACACACACACACGTTACCCAGACGGTGCTGTACAAGTGTGCCACTCCCGCCACCACCTCATTCATGATCAACTGCGCAGTGCCTGAGCCCTAACTGCAGCTGCACATCCACAAAGGGCCCTGTGGCCACTTACTGGTGTAGGTGATGTTGAACCCTCTGCCAGTGGTGGAGTGATCAGACTGAAATTCCAGGCGTACTATGTGCCCACTGCTCGCAAGCTGGGCGGGCACTTCATTGCCAGAAAAAGTGCCAAGGACGGTTATGTCGGAAATTCCGTCATCTTTGACTGCCAGGAAGTCAAACTGGGGCTCCACATCAAAATCGTTAAAAATGAGATGGATCCTGCTTCCCGGCTCGGAGATGATCAGCCAGACACAGTTCATGTTGTTGCCGTACTCCTCTGGGTAATTTGGGGAGAGGATAATGCCCGAGGACGCCGTGAAGTTGAAGAAACAGGAGACTGTGGAGACAGAAACAGCGTGAGGCAGGGTGGCACAGCCCTGCCGCAGGACGCGCCGCGCTCCCCCCGCTCAGAGCAGCTGATCCTGGACCGGCGTTCCCTCTCCTGAATCGTACATAAGATTTTCCAGGTTTCCATTCTCCATTTGCTTCTAATACAGCACAGCCAGGGCTTGTTCATACTTGGGCAGATTTTAATTTTTAAAAAATTATCCTAACAAGTTGGTTAAAAATGCGTGCTGATTATCATAATTTCCCATTACAACTTCCTGCTTCCAGAGAAGCATTGGTAACACTGAGGCATAGGAACAACTCAGCCTGCTGTTCTGTGCTGACTCCTTACATCTCCCTTCAAAGTGCATTTTTAAAGTTATTTATATTTCCTATTTATAAGGAAAGGATTAATACTAAATAACAGAAAATCAGACCACATTCTGGTTGAATAATTTTCAAATCACTTGGAAAATTTATTTTTAAGAATGCACACTTTTAAAACATGCATGTGTATATTTTCTTTTGCAGGGAACAAGTACCAGATTTATATCTAGAATGCAATTTTGCTCCTTATTGTATTTGATTTCATATATGCTTTCTACCATTTTTATACTTATGTTAAATGTCTGAAAGTGTTTGTAAATTGGCTGTGAAGTGGTTCCTGCACTGCACTCAGGAGGAAAAGATATCACTCCTCGTCCTCGTACTGTTGACTGCCCGCGCACAGGCAGGACTCGCTCACGCTGAAGTGTGAGGGCATCGGGAAGCCAATGTCTCCCTGACCGCCTGAGTATCTGACCCGGAACTTCACACCTGTGTGGACATCTGACCCGGAAGTCTAGACTCTCAAAGAGGAAGTGACGTCTAGTAGAGCTTAACTGACAGGAGCAAGGCTGAGAGTAGGAAGGCGTGGGTTGAGGGCGCGTGGCCTGTCTGCCCCCCGGCTGTCCCCAGCAGCCACTCACACACACAGCTGGGCTTGTTGCCTGACCACTGGTTATTTTGCTGGCAGGTGATGACCCTCTCTCCCACCAGCTCGAAGGCAGCCTGGCACTCGAAGGTGAGTGTGTCCCCGTGGAGGAAACTGCTGCCCGTCCGCTTCCCGTAGGCAGGGACTCCGGGGTCACCACAGCCGCCCTTCTCAATTTCTGAAAATGCAAAAAACATAGGGGAGCCATTGAATGTTAAATGAACCATTAAATACATGCACAACAGGCCCAGCTAATTCCCCCAGTCCCAGCTACTTCCTGAGAGCCTAAACATCGAGTACATCGATGGTTTCAAAAAGATACTCACTTCACGTAACATTTAACTACAGAAGTCAGAAGGAAATTGTAATTTGAACTTGATAGAGAGGCATTTGATTTATTTAATCGAATAAAAGGCTCCATAGTTGTGCTGACAACGCAAATGCTGTGATTAAAGATGCATCTCCTCACACTGCAGCCTACTCTGCCCACCAGCTGCTTCTATGAGGTCAGCACCAATCCTGTCTTAATCATCGCTTTTCACTATAAACAATGCCAATAAGACTGGTACTTCCCTATTTTTAATTTTTTTAATTTTTATTAGTATCTCTTTGTAGTATACAATTACATTCATCATGAATTGGTCCATGTACATGATATAAAATTTATAAGTCAAAACAATTTATTTGAAGATTTATAAATATGCTATGGTCTTCAGATAAAAAGAAAATATGCAAAAATAAGCTTTTTTCTATTAAACATCTCTGTTATGACATGTGAGTGGAAAAACACCACACTTAAAAGGCTGTTGCAAAATAGGTTCTGCCTCACGTTGTAGCGACAAAGACCACATTCATTAAAATGTTGTTTATTCATTTCAAAAATGATTTGGAGAGCTGCTGGCTGGGGCTGGTGGTGCGGTTTGTAGTGGTTGGGGCACGGTGTGCTCACTGCACTCCACCTCCGCAGGTGACGCGAGACAGTCCCACGGGCACTCAGAGACAGAAAGCGGTGAGGACGGCGGAGGGGCGCGGCGGCACTGCCAGGGCCAGGGCGGTCCAGGACCAGCAGGCGCGTGCAATTCGCCAGCGGCTCCTCCAGCCATACAAGTGAGAAACAGTTACTCCGTACAGCGGTGACACTGAATTTGGGAGAGCCTCTGGGGGACCTTTTACATTTTGACCCACAATCGCCGCAAATTTGAGGGATTTCAGAAATCTCACATGAGTGTCCTCGGAGCCTCAGTAGGAACATCTGCCCCTAGTGCTCCATCCTGAGCAGTGAGTGAGATGAGTGAGACGGGGCAGAGGCCGATCCGGGACTGGCCAAGCCCCCACCCCTGCGGGACGGCCATCAGCATGCCCTGGACGTGGGTTCTGTAACCAGCCAATGGGCTGAAGTCCCCAAGGAAAGCAGCCTTGTCAGGATGCCATCTGCTCCAGTAGGACGACCCCCTCAGGAGATCTGAGCACCAAGGGCCTGGGGGAGACGCCAGGGTGGGTCTACATCCTCTTCTCTTCTGATGCTGCTCTCTCCCACCTTAGGGAACATTTGAGTCCAAGTCCCCGGGGGCCTCCCTATTGACGCCCCTCAAGTGGTTTATTATTGCAAATCACCGTTGAAGTTTCCACTTTTAATTTTTTATACCTGCTTTTCTTCAGTTTTATGAAGCATTGATTTTAAAGGTATTTTTATGGTTCATGTATCAAGATAGTCTATGAGAAGACATTTGATACACAGCACTCAGCTGTAACTCATTTTATCTGTATTTGGTGTTTTACACTACGCACTATAACTGCTCATGTCATAAAGGAATCACTGGACTCACTATGTGCCCCTTAAAGTAGCTCCTCACAGGCCTCGGACACGTGTGAGTCCAGATCGTGAACCAAAGCGAGCGGCCCTGCTGCTGGCACCCTCCCGAACGCCGGGTGCATCTGCGCTCGGGAAAGGGCGACAGCAGCGTGGACCGTCGGAGGCCATCTGCCGGAGCCACGCGCTTGCGGGGCACGCTCCTCAGAAACGCTGTCACACATTTTGAGGTAACTGAATGGGCTTGTGGAGTTCTTGGCGATATTTTTTAAATTTACAAAGAGCAATTTCACTCAAATAAATTGAAACCACCCATCCATAAAACCCTGCTGCTCTTCTTGCTTCCCTTGAGCGTGGTGACCTGCTGAGGGTGGTACTGTCCCTCCTCCCGCTGCACCACCTTGGTGCCATCCGGCCTCAGCACGCAGCAGGGGACGGCCAGGCGTCCGATGCTGGAGGAGCAGTGCCCAGGCCGCCCCGCCTCCGCACGCGGCTGAGTCTGCTGCCCCTGTCGCTGGCCAGCTCTTCCCCATGGTCCTCACGCTGCGCGGCGGTGTCTTCCTCTCTTACTTCTCTGTCTTCGCTCGATCCTCGTGGAGCGCCCACTGCCCGCCTGACGCACCTGCAGGCTGACCCTAGGGCAGGTGCGTGCCCCTAAGAGGATCCAAGGCAACGGCTGGGCACTTTTCTTGCTTCTTCTGTGTTCTCCAGTTCTGGCCCTTTGCTCGAGGCCCTCTGGCCGAGCCACTCGGGGAATAGGGCCTTCCCCGACCTCTGCTGCGAGGTCCTCTCTGGCTCTGTTCTCTGCCCTGCAGCTGAGCCACGTCGTTACAGGGTATCGCTTTGTGTTGCCTGCAAAACTCCAGAGTCAAGGGTTTTGATCTGCCCTTTCCTTTGGCCCTCATGGTGGCTCTTCTGCAAAGGCTTTAGACGTAATCCACCCTGGATTGGTTTCAGCCAGGAGCCGTTTATCCTCTGGCACGGCGTGGTAAGACTTCCCGCATGGAGACTAGGCTCCACCTTTCTCTGCTCTTAGCCGTTTACACAAAGCGGATGTGGGCACTGCTGCTATTAAAGGGCACTTCTGCATGCCTGCCAGGTGGGCACATGTGGACTCCAGCTGGTATATAGGCTGCACTTTACCCTACAGAGTTCCCAGCCATCATGGAAGATTTTAAACAGTGCAAACAAGTGCTTTTGAGCAGTGCTGATTTGGTGTAGCCGCAGGGCTCCAGAGAGGCCCACACAGACGCACCTCCACGTCGGAGGGGCTCAAGGTTGGCATAGGCAGCAACAGACCCACAGAAACCTGCCAGACAGTCAAGGTGGGCAAGAGAGTAGCCTGACGGGGAGCAGAGTGCTGGGCACTGCCGGCTGGGCAGACGGCCTCAGAATCCCTGAGAGGTCCGTGCTGGCCAGAGATATAAACAGAGAGGAGGCAGGCGTGTGCACAGCAGAAAACCAGGCCAAGTGCTGCATGCGTGGGGAACGTGCCGGCCATACTGAGAAACAGCAAGAAGGCCCTGGTGGGCACTGTCCCCGAGGGACAGAAAGGAGGTTGGGCACGGGCACCGGCTCCTGGACCAGAGGACGCAGGGTCTCAGAGCACGGTGAGGATGGCCGCACTCTGCTCTCTGCTTCGTCGTCATGTGCTGCGGCCGCTGGATAAGCCGAGTGAACCACCAGTCATTTCCCACTTGGTGAAACACCAGAGTAAGACGGGAGGGGGGGCCTGCAGCATAAAACAAACATGCATGCTGCTGAAATCTGAGCCTTCCCTGTGAGGAACTTCAACCCTCAACAAGTTAGCACAAAGACTACCTTCTCTCTGCTCTTTGGTGGACACCGTTAGCTTTGTCTTTTAGAGGAGAGGGCATCAGAGAATCTAGAACTCAGGGTCAGGTCTGAGGCCGCTCATGGATGGACTCTTAAGTCTTGTTTTTTTTTTTTGATCCTCTCCACACTGGAGGAAAAATCATTCCAAGATTACTGGGGCCAGGACCAGTATTTATGGAGAAGTCTACATCCTTCTCATCTGAAGCAGAGGCAACACGCTCTCCTGAGGCACAGGTGAGAC
The DNA here is from genome assembly GCA_004026965.1 of Petromus typicus. NCBI lineage: Eukaryota > Metazoa > Chordata > Mammalia > Rodentia > Petromuridae > Petromus > Petromus typicus. The sequence continues at coordinate 27,782 of PVIR01017499.1, read as the reverse complement.
ACTGGTCTCATGGGAGGAGAAGAAAAAACACCAAGTGAAAATATGCAGCTAAAGAAAATTATTCTGAACTTCCATAGTTTTGCTGGTCCAGAGCACTTATCCTGAGTCACAGAAAACATGTTTGCACTGGAGAAATAGCAGTTACAGGGACATCGCAGCTGGCCTTGGATGCTTGATGTCCCTGGCCAGGCACAAGGGGTGGGGCGACTGGGCAGGGGCTCCACCCGGAGGAGGAGCCTGGCCGTCAGCCAGGCCACACAGCAGCTCTGTGTCATGGCGTATTAGGGACGTGTGTCCACAGGGCCCTTCCTCACGTGCTCAGTTTTAGTTTCTGAACCAAGCCCAGCTCCCACGGCCCTGGAAATGACGATGGAGAAAGAAGTCATCGCTCTTCAATGTGGTAGGCGGGGAGGGGTACTGTCCCCTCACTGCAGACTACAGCAGTGGAAGAAGACACCTGGGCCCATCTGAGATCCTCGGCGTCATACTCTTTTCAGCGTGGGGACTCTGGACTGAGATCCTAACTATGTGATTAAATATTTTTATTTCTAACAAAGTTAGATTCATTTCCAGCCTCATCCTCTGCACTGTCTAGATGCACAGATTCCGGATTGCAGGCAGGAGTCACTGGGGCCGCCACCCTGACCACTAAGCTGTGTTCTAGGCTCTCAAAGGGCCACGGGGCAGGACTTGGGAGGTCACTGAGCCGAGGAGAGAATACAGAGCTACTAAACAAATACAACCTGTCTCCTGATGGAGTCCTCCCAGGACGGGAGAGGGGGCAGCACCTCCAAGGAGGGGTACTGTGGGCTCCTAGAGCAGCCCCGGCCCCGGAGGGCAGGGTGCAGGCAGTGGGCACTTTGGGTGGAGCTATGATGGCATGGAACACAGTTTAACTCTTTCTCTTCTTTTCCTTGATTATATGAACACCAGAACTCAGGCACAGAAGAGGGAAAGTGAGGGGGAGGGAGAAAGGGAGAAGACGAAAGAAAACACCACAGATACAGACTGCACTGAGCCAGTAACAAATGCACCATATGCAAAGAACCTGCACTGTTGAAGGCAAAGCCGGGACACTTTCTCAATTACACGCCCTAATCTGGACTAAGGCAGAGATTTATGCAAAATGAGAGGCACCGAAATGAATTTATTGTACATTCTCACTAAAAGATAATCATGTGGGAATGAATGGACCATTCAAAGTGGAAATCAAGACAGCGGTGCTTTACCCTAGTATAAACAGCTAAATGCCCCTGGAAGCTAAGCAGTTCCTTCTGCTGCACGACAGTAAAGGTGCTACTTTAAGTTGTGAATGTTTTTCTCCGAAAAGTGTCAGAAGCGCCTTCGGCTACTTGTCAAACAGCACAAACTTCTGGGCTCACTGGCTTTAAGAACTGAGAGCACGTTTGTTCCCAAGCCAGGAAGAGGAGTGGGGGACAGCGGGTGCCAGGGATGCAGCTGCATGCAAGGCTGGAAGAAAGTGGGGTGCACGCTCCCTGGAGGGTGGTGCGCTATAAGGTCCCATCTGAGCGTGGTGTCTTCGGCTGCGGGCGTCGTCCAAAAGAAAGGCGGCTCCTAGAACCACTTAGTCCGCTTAGTCACCAGAGCTCGCTCTGTGCAACTTCGGGGTCCTCCCCAAAGTCCAAATGACCACGTATGGTCAACATTTTGAATCCACTCGGGACAGTACCCGAATAAAGACACTCGTGAGAGAGGACTCCAGAGCTGCTGCAGAAAGGGGCAAGCCCGACAGGGTGCGTATGTTCGAAGAAAGGAGACATCTGAGGCAGGTTCATGGAAATGCATCTTCTACTGTAGTAATTATTTCTAGAAATGCAATTATTCTCTATATTTTTCAGTCATACCTCATAAACCTCATTTTATTTTATCACTCGGATATTTATTTCCCCAGATTTCTTTTACTTATAACTGATTATTTTAAAACAGTCTTAGGTCTGCAGCAAAGTTGAGCAGGAAGAAGAGAGCTCTGCGTGGCCTGGCTCCTCCCTCCTCAGCATCGCTTGTGCCCCACATCTCCTGCCCAGAGCCCACAGTCCTTGCAGGACTCCCCAACAGGCTACATCTGGACAGAGACACCGCTCGCTGCCACAGCCCTGTGCACTGCACACCCTGTCCCTCTGTGCTTCATCCGATCTGCCCTCCCTGTCCACCTGGTAGCCCTTGTGTCCAGCATGATCCATAGCTGTGCTGTTCCTGGAATGTCTGGACCCCGCAGCTGTGGCCTGCTTAGACTGGCCTCTCACTCGGTGACACAGACTCGCGCTTCCCATGTGCTGTACTGGCCCTGGCTCTGACCTTGATGCCCCACATGAATCTACAGTGGTGGATTCATTGACGATCAGCTTGGGACACCAGGCCAAAGTGAGTTAGTGTGTTCTGGGTGTGAAAGACCCACCTAGGGACTGTTGCCAAGAGCATAAAAAGAAAAAATCCTGGAGCAGAGGATTGGGGGCTCTTGGAGAAGTTTCCCGTAGGTGGTTTTCCTGTTCTCAACCATCAGAGGAGCTTGGGGCTTTGCTGTCACTGGGAAGGGCTGCTGTTCCTGTCCAGGGAGCTCCAGCTTCACCTTGAGCGCTGCTTCCCGACTCCAGTGCAGACCCCTCAGCCTGGTGGCACAGACCCTTCAGCCAGCAGCACAGGCTTTGTAGCGTCCACCACTGGCCTTTGGGCTGTGCTGGTGAAGATATGGACAAAGATGATGAGACATCGCCATGGTCTCGGGCTGGATTCATAGGACATTACTTTGGACTCTAGGCTTTCATCTGGACTTGTGCAGGACATTGCACAGTGTGGACAGACCTCTTGCATGGCTCTGCACTTGACCTTTTGGATGAATACTATAAAATAATCCTATAAATTATGTGTCCTTGTAAAATCTATTTCCTTGCAGACCTTGACTACAACATCTGCTGATTTATCTATCCAGGAGCATCTCGGTTGCTTCCAAGTTTTGACAATTGTGAATGAGTCTGTACACTTGAATGCACATTTCTGTGTGAATATCGGTTTTGTACCCTAGGAGACCTGCCCAGGTGCATGTGTGGTGGATCAGAGTTTCTGAGCACCGCGGTGGGGCCCGGCCCATGGACGTCAGGGCAGCTGGATGCTGTGCACCGGGCGTGGCCTCGGGCAGGGACATAGGCTGCTGCCTGTGTGCTCTCCGGGTGCTGCTCCCCTGCTGCCTGCGGGCGTGGGAGCTCTGGTCTTCCCACTGTCTTTTCCAGAAAGCTGCAGTGGGGGCTTGGCAGCCCAGGGGCTTGTCAGGCGGTTTCTTTCATAACACAGTGCACATGTCTGCTTCCCCATAGTCCTTGTTGGTGCTGTTACTGCCACTGACGTGGGCTGGGATGGGCTCTGTGGCAGACCCTGGGATGGGCCCCGTGGCAGACCCTGTGATGGGCTCCGTGGCAGACCCTGGGATGGGCCCCGTGGCAGACCCTGTGATGGGCTCCGTGGCAGACCCTGGGATGGGCCCCGTGGCAGACCCTGGGATGGGCCCCGTGGCAGACCCTGTGATGGGCTCCGTGGCAGACCCTGGGATGGGCCCCGTGGCAGACCCTGTGATGGGCTCTGTGGCAGACCCTGGGATGGGCCCCGTGGCAGACTCTGTGATGTGCTCTGTGGCGGGTTCTGTGGTGGGATCCACAGTGGGCTCCGTGGTAGGTTCTGTGGTGGTTTCCATGGCACAGAGTTCACTGACCACTTGCAAGGCCGTAGGTCCAACACTCAGCACTTCTGGAAAGCAAAGCGAAACCTTCTCCTGGGCCATTTAGTGACTTCTCTGTATCTCCCGGCCTCCGCCTCCTTCATGCCAAGCTTCCCAGGTGACAGGAGCAACGTCTCTACTTTGGTCATATCTAACGTGGCCTCTCCTGCTCCACATCTGCCACTGCATGTCAGTGAAATCAGAATGAAGTTTAATTCTTACTCAAAACACTGTTCCAATAGGAACAGAACCTCCCTTCCAGCATAAAACTGCCCAGTACTATGGACCTAGTCCACACAGTGACTGGATGCTTTTGGAGTTTGTGCTTATATTTTAGAAAAAAACAAAACTGCATTCTAGTTCTTGTCAGAAAATACTGGGAGTTAAATCATTAATGATAAGGATAATGCTGTTTTAGACAAATGCATCACTTTAACTAGACCAAGTTTCGAGTGAGTAGGGAGAGACATCAGATTAGACAAAGAGAAGGGGCAGCTGGGGGCGTCAGAAGCACAGCATCGCTTGTTATTCACCAGCTCTGCGGTGAGAACCTGGCCTGTCTGAGAAATCTCTTTACAGACTCGACACTTTCCAAAGGGCATTTAACTCGTCAACTTCCGAGGCATTTGTATTTTCACAGCTTGAGTGGTGTCAGGATGTCGAGAAGAAAGAGATGTACATTACAGAAGAGTCAAGTTTTATATTAGAAACTAGAAAATCGGCTCCAAAATCATGCACCGGCTGTCCACCTAGTCACTGTGCTGGAAGAAGGTTTCCTTCATTGGGCCAACAGGTGGCGCCCCAGCAGCCCAGCAGCCCAGCAGCCGATGACAACCTCTGACCCGGAAGGGAATCAGTCCATTTCTACTCGGGTATCAGTTCGCTTTAACTTTTGCTCATGAAGATGGATAGTTCATGCTTTCTTCTGTCTACTTTATTAAGATAGCTACTGATCTCTAATTTTATTTCCAAAGACAGGGATACACGTTCACTAGACAGGTGCACGTTAGACAGGTGGTACGTGTTCACTTATGCTTACTGCAATCTGTCTCGCAGGATAACTTTTGTTTACTGATACAGTTTTGAGTGTTTGATTTATCTATTAAATATGCTATTAATTATTTACTAATCATACTAATGAGAAGCACCACATCTAATTTATACTTTGGGTACTAATAAAAATTAACAAAGGAAAACATCCTCTGGCTGCTGTATTTACCAACACAGATACCTGAGCTTGCTTCCTCAGGAAGCTGGCCATGCATGATTCAAAAATTTTTCAGGATAATTTCTTTCAACTTCACTCTGCCATTGGGCCCAACATTTGGGCAGCAGGTCATGTAACTACCTGTCATCAAAGAGCCCGAGTCGGGTCCAGAAGGGAAGCCTGGCTCTGTGCATAGCGGCATCACTGGAGCCCTGCTGCAGTGCAGCCCACTCACTCCTGGGCCCTGTAACCACTGCATCTTTGTAGGATAATGATTTTATCCAGGCTCACGGCCCCGCCCTACAGAAACAACATGGCGCATCTGCAAGGCTGGTGCTGACCTGGAAGCTTTGCATGGAGCTGCAGACCCACAGCGATGACCACGTGTCAGTAATGGACAGCTAGTGGACAGCTGGAGTCCTGACCGCAGCGCCTTGGCTGGGACTGCCTCGGGGTGCGGCACCTCTCCAGTGGAGCTCGGTCATACAGGGCCCCAAAAGAGTGCGCCCAAGCCACGGGCTGGCTCCTCACGAGAGCATCAGTGCCCTTGCGCAGAGAGGCCTGCCACACACGCAGACCCGAGCGCCTGCAGCAGGGAGGCTCTGCGATCCCACGCTGGCCACCTGGCCAGGCACACCCTGGCACCACATGTGAGGCTCAGGTTGGTTGTGGAAGGAGCCACCCAGGCCGCGGTGCCCGCTGCAGCAGCTTAGAGAATTTCCACCAGCGCTTACAAAGACGCACTCTGGCCTGGCAGCTGCACGGAGCCCCTGACGTCCGCTGCTCTTGGGCAGCTCACTGACACACTGTCTGATGTCATCTTACTGCAAACATATGCAATTTAAAATTGAAGAAAAATAAGTAAACACTGTGCATGTGCAGGGACTTCCTCTTCCCAGTTTACTCCAGTCAGCTCTAAAATCTTAGGCACTTTGTAGAATCATGTGTGTAAATCGCAGTGCGATCCATCAGGCCATGGTTCGCGCCTTTTCAAGTTTTATAATTTCACAGCGTCTCGGACTCTCCAAGTGAGAACCCAGTGGCCAATGCAGCAGCCACAGCCTCGGCTTCCCCACAGATTGCCCCTCAGGACAATCTCACTAAGCACACTGCTGCAGGACCACCTGGGAGAGCTTGCACAGCCCCTGACGGTCCTGACCCGCATGGATCGTCCTCGTCAGCCACCAAAATGTCTCTGCTCTGTGACATTCCCGCGAGAGTCTGCGCTGCCCGGGCTGCTGGCCACTCTTGACCACCCCAGCCCCACTGTGTCCACTCCAAACAGCTCCTTGATTCCCCGTCACCTCCTTGTTTATGCAACTGCCAGTAATCTAGACGCCAGATCCACGGACAGGCCTGTCTCGCTGCGTCTGGCCCTCGCCTTCGCTCTTTCTTCCCCTTCTCCCTTCTTTTCTGTCCTTCTCCTTCTTGTCTCTGAGGTCCTGGGGGTTGTGGGGATGTAATCCAGGGCCTTCACCTGAACTACAACCTAAGCTTTTCTAAGGACGATCTTCTTGAGATAGGCTCTCGATACGTCACTCAGTTGCACAGGCAGGACTTGAGCCTGCTCTTGCTGACTGAGCCTCCAAGTGCTAGGGTGACGAGTGCGCCCCTCACCCAGCTGTCCTCCCTCAGTCCTCACGGCCCACCCGGCTGGCCGCTAGTCCCTGGGTGGCCGTGTCACCTTCTCTCTTCCCTGCACTTCCGGTAGCACCCCAGCACCCGTTCTGAGCCCACACTCAGCTCTGGGCACCGCCCCACCAACCTCTTGTGCCCAGCCCCAGGCGTGACACCCCTCGTCACCTGTCCCGTCAGCCCGTTCCCGAAGCTCTGTCCAAATGGCCAGTGCGCGAGACGCACATGGGAACCGTTACTCTGCTCTGTTTTCAAGTAATGATGCTCCCTCACCAGCTGCGTTTCCTCTTGCACTGAGCGACTGAGACTGTGCGACTGTCGCGGAGAACGTCCCGGTGCGAGACATGCCCGCCCTGGTTAACGCAGCTGGCCTCTGGCCGTTTTTCTGCACAACACTGACATGGCGAGTATGCTCTGTGGTATTAAATAAGACGTGTGATCTGAACGCACAGTAGTTAGTTGAGAAGTTGCAGTAAAGGACACATCGCTCTGCGGCTGCCGGGCTTCGGCCTGGTCACCCTCCGCTCTGGCCACTTGCTGAGGCAGTTCTCAAAGGCCTGCTGTGTGACTTTAGTTGTACTATCTTGGCCGCCTGGTGTCGTAACTTCCTTAAACATACTTAGATTAATAAGCTATTTTAATTCTGGGAAAGGGGCAGAGAGGAAGAATGAGGAAGAGGAGGGGGGAGGGCGCAGGGGCAGAGGAAGGGAGAGGCTCCCGGAACAAGCTGGCGGAGGGCACGGTGTTCGCAGGCTGCTGGACGGATGGACGGACGGATGGACGGACGGACGGACAGACGGACAGCGCGGAGCCGCTCCGCTCGCTCCCGCTTCGATCGCACCTTTGAAGACTCTTGCAGGAGAACCTAGAACTGCTCCCGAGAGGGCAGATCAGAGCCCGGAGCGGCTCGAGCAGAAAGACTGTGTGGGGGTGGTGTTGACGCACTTTGTCTTTCTGCATAACAAAGTATTTTTCAGTTCGATCATTTCTGTACTTTCCACCCTGCCTTGTATGGGTTACTAACCACAACAGAGCCCCGGAGCCCCCCTTCCTCCGAGGAAGCTCTCGTCCTGTGTGCCCCACAGCCTGGCCTGGCGCCCTGTGAGAGGCAGGCCGCACCAGGGCACCAGGCTCTCTGTGACCTGCGTCTCCACCCTCCCTGCCTGAGCCTGGGCGCCGGCCTGGGAAGGACTCCTGCCCCTCATCGCTTAAGAAAAGCACAGTTTCTACTTGCTGTAAAGGCAAAATTATCTTATATTCCAAACAACACGGATGTGCTTATGGAAAGGTAAAAATTGTGTTTATATGCGATTTTCAACATTCTCTGGAGATTTCGAAGAAACCCAATAACTTTTTATCCCTTGTCTCACAGACAGAGATCTGGACAAATTGAAAAATACACCAGATGGAAAATGAAAATATTGCTTCCTTTATACATAAAATACATCTATTTTACTTGGAAACATACCCTCAAGGTTTCAGAAGAATAACTCAGATTATAAAATCTGCCAAACGTGTGTCCAGGTTGGGAGCTATATTTCATTTTGGGAACTGAAATCATGGCTCCCGGCATTAGTGGCTTTTTATACTCACCAGCTCTTTCTAAAAATAAACGTTCTTCAGATGCGTGGTAAGAAACCACTAAGTTTTTACTTAACAGGGGAGAAGCCAGCTCTCGTGGAAACCGGCCGCCTGCTCTGGGGGGCCCTGGGCCCCGGCCTGGCGCACACCGCCTGTGACAGAAGGCAGGACTGCAGAGGCCTCTGGCCACGTTCAGGTGGCGAGCGAGGGGCGACAGCTCTCCACACGGGCGTCTGTGACGTGCCCGCTTCGGGCCAGCGCCTTTCCTGGGCCTTGGATCAAAAGAAAGGAATCGGTTTCCTTTCTTCACCCTCAGTGATCGGCTCGGCCCTGAGAAACGGCCGTGTCCGACCCTTCCCGTGGGCACGGCGCCTGCTCCTGTCCACAGCAAAGGAACCAGCCTGCCCAGACAGACTGGCACGCAGCGGGGCACCTCCACCCTGACCCTCCCAGCCCAGAGCACGGCAGAGCGCTGTGGTCACGGCCCGTGCTTATTAAAATGATTCGTGATTACGCTTAATTACAGTACTCAGGGGAAATTCTGTTGTGTGTACAAGATGCTGTCTCTGCTTTTCACAGAAATGCCTTTTGTTTTACTGAAACAAAGATGAGATGCCTTCGGGGGCCAGGTCAGGACTCAGAGTGGTTGGGAATTAAGTTTGCCTTGTGATCCTTCCCGTTTGTGCGCGTTGTGTCATGCTGGGTCCTGGAAACGCAGATGCGTGGACACAAGACTTTCCCCCTAGCTGCTCGCCTGTCGGGCAGAGGCGAGGGCCCGGCTTCCAGGCTCCGTCAGCACTGGCCGGGCGGCTGATGGAGGCAGACTGCTGCGGTTCAGCCCGGGGAGCCAGTGACCAGCCTGAGACTCACCGGAGCTAGCAGCCGACTTCAGAGGCCGGTAGGCTGCACTCACAGGGTCGGTCCGCGGGCTCTTCCGCTGCCCTGAGCCGGGTGGGACTTCCGAGGCCTGGATCTGAGCTGCAGGCTGAGGTCCGCACAGGTCCTGCATCTCTGCTGAGGTGTGGCCCTGCCTGACCCTAGGGCTCCTGAGGCTCCCGTGGCAGCACAGAGAACACAATCAGACCACAGGTGGACTCCTTGGATTTAACGCCGCAGTCACAGCCGACACCACTGGGAGCGCTGAGCTGGGTCAGGCCGAGGAGGGCGTGTCTCCAGCGCAGGAAGGCGGAAAACAGTGCACATTTAAAAACATTTTGGGTTATGATAGTGAAGGCACGTTCTTGTTAACACATGTGCCCAGCACTCCCGCCACTTCCTGCAGCACTCTCCCTCACGAGAGTCTCAATATCTAGAATTGATTCAAAATTTTGTCCTTGCGTAGAGATTTTGACTTAGGAAGTCATACAGTAATCCAGGGGATCCACGCAATTTGGATGAGGCGGTCCTGGTGCTATGAGTCCGTCCCTCCACTGGGTGGCGCTCGGCAGCTGCATCCGCTGTTGCTGTTGATCCAGCCTCAGAGGCTCTGAAATAGGGCTCCAGAGCTGCTGCAGAAAGCGGGAAAAAGCAGTGGGAGACGTGTGCCTCGGGAACAGGGAGTAATAGGGGCTACTGCAGTGTGCCTTTTACTGTAACAGTTTTTAAATTTAAGTTTTAATTAAGTTGAAGAGCAAAATAAAAGATAATAGGAAACAGGGAGATAGATCTTTGCCAAACGGATAGGGTTTCAGGCATGAAGCTAGGGGTGAGGGGAGTTGAATCTCTTTTCGTATTGAATATTATAGAATTTCTTCAAAGATAAAGGACACAACAGCCAGGCCCACGTTAGTATCAGAGGGGAACGGAAAGGGTGCACCAAGCAGTTTTATTTTCCAGTAGTTAGTGAAATGCAGTGATGTAAGTGATCTTCTAGCCAGGGGACAAAGGTTATGCTTGTCGTCAGTGGCGCGTGTGCTCAAACCTGTGATGACGTTCAGCTCGCAGAAGACAGACTGCAGGCGGGACCCAGGCTTTCTGGGGGACACGCCCACCTCTAGTTCCTAAATCACAGAGACTTCCACCGTTTGCCTCTCGGGGAAGCACTGCCAGGCATCCGTGTGGATGATGTGCCTGAAAGTGTCCAGCCTGCTCCCAGCTGCGGTCCCTCGGGATGACTCTGTGGCAACGTCCACGAGAATTCACTTGGGTTTCCTGCTATTTCTAGACTATTCGGAAGACTCAAGCCTCAGACTCACTCTTATCTGCTCACGATGCTGCCGTGCATGTCTGCATATTTGCCAGTGTGTGGGGAGGAGAGGATCCTCTTCTTAAAGATCAAACACGGAGGGTCCACAGCGTGAACTGTGTACTCTAGACTCTGTTCGCTACTATTATTATTGCTTATTGATTAGAAAGTCGTGCTCCTCGAGGATTTCCCAGCTGTGTCCCTAGAATAACCTGATACAAGCCATTAAGAGATACAAGTACTCTGTGTATTCTGCAGAAAACCAGAGTCCTCAGTGTGTCATGGGGAAACTCAGACAGCTCCAGCTGTAGGACCATGCAAGCCCTGCTGGCCTCTGTCCAGAGTTCTCAAGGTCATGGGAGCCGATGAAGATGCGGGACTCAGCAAACCCAGAGGGGTCTGGAGGGGAGACAACTAAGCCCATGTGAGGTCCTGGACAGGATTTAGCAGCACTAAGCTGCAGAGAGGTGGACATCGCCTGCCCTTCAGCGAGGAGCTGCAGCAAGCTGAGAGAAAGCAGCTGTAGAATGTCAGACTTAATACCAGGGAGGATGGTGTGGGTGATGAAAACTCTACATCCTATCATCACAACTTTACTATAGATCTGAAACTATAATACATAAGCACCTTTCTAGTAAACACTCAGATGAGGTAGTTAAGGTTAAGAAGACGGTCAGTTCCGAAGTTTCGGGTCTGAGGTAGGTTGTCACACTTTCATATTCTTGCAGAGGTAAGCCAGCACGCCGTGGCTTAGCACAAATAGCCAACACTATCATCAGTGTTGTATTCATGCATTCAGAAGATTCTTCAGACTTTCTGAGGATGTTCGCATTTTTCACACAGATGTAAAGCATGCAGACCTGCAGTGCTTTCTGTGGGGAGGTCCAGGTGAGGATGGCTCCTTTTCTTCTTGCTCGCTTTTCTAATAATCTGATTTTGCATTATATTAAAGAGACCAGTGCCACCTATTTACAGTTTTCTTCCTCCTCTACTTATAAAAGTGATAGTAAAACCTGAATGACCCCTTACTGTGGCGACGGGCATTTTACAGCAGCAATTCAGAGCAATAAAATGGCATTTGCCTGGTTCTCTGCTCATTTTAAGCCTGAAAAAACTGAAAATGACATATTTAAGATTTTATGGAATCAGTTGGAAACTTTTTAGAAGGCTAGCCGTGTAAGACAAGGTGTTGAGTAACCAGAGAAAACTGCAGCCAGAAAGTATAAGGACTGGTCTTAGGTCCTGGAACCAGGGATCAGCCCGGCCTCCCCAGACAGGCTCGGCTGGACTCGGGGCGAGAAGGGCCCTGATCGCACAGTTCCCCAGGAGATCCCACAGTGGCCGTGAGAAGGGTGATTCAAGGTAGAATCAGCTCACGCAGCCTCCGGCCATTGTGGAGGAAAGAGCCGCACCAGATTGACGCCCGCAGGTTCTGCTGCATGGAGCTCTCCGCCGGAAAATGGCAGGGTGGGCCCCAGCGAGGCACTCATCTAGATGAAATTCAGCAGTGATTCTGTCTTAAGCTGTCAAGATCAAACCCACAGATCTCTTTCATTTCAGTTTCTTCTGACATCTATTGCTTTGCTCCAGTTGCATTAAACTACAACGACAAATGGAAATTGTACATTTGTGCTACGTGACATGAGGCTTCTAAAATTTTTAAATCAGTCCCGTTAATATGTCCTCCTGGGTTCTGCAGAGTCTTCACAGAGCTTCTCACTATCCACGCACCATCCACCTCTCTGGATGCCCCCGGCGGGCTGCCCATGATGGCCACCTCTGTCCTCGTACTCGCCTTCCTTCCAGCCCCTGGTGTACGTGTGGTAGACGCTGCTGTGCCAGTCCCCTGACATCCTGCTGGCTGGCACACGCTCCAGCTTCTCCACACCCTTGCATGTGTAATATGATTCTTGAGACTGGCTTGTGTTCAGTAAGGAGTTTGGCATTTGTTGATGGCGAGGAAAAATGAGAAATGGGTTAGACTTGAAGGACTGGAGAATTCTGGGTAAGGTACAAATTTCCAGAAAGTGTCTTCATGCTGTATTTTCAGAAAACATTCACTCTTTTCAAAATTATCCTCTGATAACATCCTCTGTGTTCTGTTTGCCAGTATCATATTGAGGATTTTTTAAATCTATATTCCTTAGGGAGATTGGCCAGTAGTTCTTTCCCGGGTGGGTCTTTCTCTGCGTCTAGAAGCAAGTAAATGTGGAAGTATTGCATCTTTTAAAATTTTACTACAGAGTTTGAGAAACAGTGGCATTAGCTCTTTCCTAAATTTCTTATATTTCTTCACCAGTGAAGCCACAGGACCAATCTGTGTTGTCAGGTTTTTAACTGCAGTTTCAATGTACCTGACTGCTATTGGGACGTTTAGTATTTTTATGTCTTCTTCATTCAGCTTTGGTACTTCGCATGTCTAGGAAACTGTCCGTTTCTTCTGTTTTCCATCTTACTGGAGGACAGCTCCCCAGAGCAGGTGCTAACCGCCCTCTGTGTTTTGATGGATCTGTAGTGGTTTCGCCTTTTCCATTTTAATTTAATGGATTTTCCCCTTTACTTTCTTCTTTTTGATAAGGTTGGCCAAGGGTTTGATGATTTTGTTTATTTTTTCAAAGAACCAACTCTTCAATTTGGTACTTTTTTGTATCATTCTCTTAGTCTCCTTTACGCTCACGTCTGCTAACTTGATTTATCTTGAGGACGTCTCATAAGTGAAATAAATAGGACATAGATGTATAAATGTTGTATCATTTCTTGGTCTGAGAAACTGGAGGTGTGAATGAACGAGGCCCAGAATGTAGCACAGGTACTGTGGGAATAGGAAGAAAATCTCCCCAGGGAGAAAGGGACTAGGCAGTTCAGGTGAGAACAAAGAAGGAAAACTGATGGTAACAAGGGAGAGGTGGAAACAAGGTTTATGTATACAGGAGGCTTGGGCCGAGGGAAGGTAGGACAATGGGAAAATATGAGAGCCAACACAAATCATTTACAGGTACAGATTCTTAATGAGGTAAGTGGTCATAGTATATTCCTAAAATGCATCAATAAACTAAATTTATTATTTAAAAAAAACAAAAGTAGGCTCTGCAATTCTTCCTTTGGGTCCAGATTGAGGTGCTGTGTGTTGAAAACCACACTGTCCGGGAAACTCAGTTGTAAAACTTAGACAAAGTGCAGGTGGCCACAGGGCTGCGCCAGGGGCCGCTGTCGGGGTAGAACTTGCACATGTTTTGACTCATTTCTTTGATTCTAGGGGTTTATTTCACAGCCACTGTGTTGGTGGTAGAGCTGTGCTCTGACAAGCATGTTGCTAAGCAACACTGTCATTATGGAAACACCCTCGAACGTCTCTACATGGGCCTAGATGGGATGTGGGCTGCCTGGTGCAGCTGGCGCTGGTGGGCTGCACATACTACCGTAGGACATCGCACGCTCATCACACGTAGGACAGAACACGCTTCCACATGGAAAAGGCTCAGTGTGAACACCGGGCAGGGCGCCCTCCCCCACTGCCATCACCCGCGGCCGACTCGCCTCCCGTGGCCTGTGGCAGAGTTCCAGTGACTGGGCTGTTTGTAAGGAGCAGAAACTGTTTCCTGTGGTTCTAGAGTTGCCATCAAGCAGACTCAGAGGCAAGAATGACATCTGGAAAGATGATTTCCACCGTTATTCTCTGAAAATACGTGGAAAGGCAGGCTTGAGAGCCCGGGCCAGCGAGGAATTGCTCTTCCGCTGACAGCAGTCTGCTCTGTTAGAACACGGGGAGACGACGGAACGGGCGGCTTCGCTGCCGGTCCCTGCCTCCAGAGTGCTGGGCACAGCGGGCCATGCAGTGTGTCCGTGCTGCATACAGGGTCCTAGCCCGAACATGCTCAGCTGAAGGACGACAACACTGGTTGTGTGGAGGAAGCGCAGCAGGACAGTCTCTGGCTCCTTTCTGTGTCTGTCCCCAGTGAAGCCATGAGATGACTCTCGCGCACCACCCGGGTGGCTCAGCTTGGACATGAAACGATTCTCCAATGAGTCTCAACTCACATGCAGCTGAGTTGCAAACTTTCATGTCAAAGATTCACCGTTGGCTCATGAACGAATTCGACTTGGGACCGTTCTCCCAGAATGGAACTTGTCCCTCAGCCAGGACTTACTCTAACTTGGAGGGATGAAGAAGTTGTGTTGTGACTTATGTGACCCCTTTGATTGTCTGTTGAAGGAAATATCCACAGTGGTCAGAAAGCAGATAACATAAGTATAACTCCGCCCTGATGTTCCCAGTGACTGCATCCATGGATTCAAAGAGTACAGGCAAAAATATCAGCATAATAGGTACCTATGCTGAACAGGTACAGACCTTTTCTCATTTCCTAGGCAATGGGAGTCTAAAAACTAGCATTTCATTATAAGTGAACAAGAGATAACTTAAAACATGTGAAGGGTGTGGGTAGGTTCCATGCAAATGCTACACCCTTATACCATAAGGGATCTGAGCATGCGTGGCCTCGATTTCCTTCAGATCTTGTAAGTAAACCCATATGCCAAGGTGCATCTTACATGAATGTGATAGGGAAGCTGGCATTGGAAGAGGCTGTACTACCAGGAAATACAGTGAGGGTTTCAATCTTTAAAAACTATCATGATGAAAGATACATTGTCATTAACCTCGCTCAACATGCTCCCTTTAAACACACTTGTCCCATGTATTTGGCACCTTCTGCAGCCTCTTTCCTGAGTGTCTTCAGGCTGTTTGTCATGTCTACTACCTCAGTGTCCTAAAATGATTAAAGTGTTTATTTTTCATTGTCATTGTGATTTGGGAGAAGAGCCAGGAGTCACATGGGACCAGCCTGGGTGCACGAGGTCAGATAGTAAGTCTACCAATCCTTTGGATAGGTTTGGTTGAGCTTTTGAGCACAACTCTAGAAGATCTTATCACAGGACTTCCAGAACTGCTCCAGAACATGGAAAGAACTATAAGATAATCGTGTTCCAAGCGAACAGGACTATTCAATGGGATTATAACAAGACACACTGTAATGTAATGCTTTTCAAATTTAAACCGCCACATAGTTTGTCTAGCCTTTGTAGTGGTGGCTTGGACATGGCAGTGAAATGTCACTCACAGCCTGGAGTCCAGCTGTGTCTGCTGAACACCACCCCCCAAGCCTCCTCAGCAACCACATGATGCAGGTAACACCTAACTCAAGGGCAGCCCAGAGGAGCCTAGTCTCCTGCCATCCTTGCTGTTCCAAGCTGTCTGTGGGTAACAGACTAGAGAGGAGTGTCTGACCCCAGTGCTCTTCCACTCTGTAAGGTCAGAGCACAAGTGTAACTGGCCATAGCCAGCAGTCTGGTCCCCTGCATACGACACAGTATGGTACAGTTGCATTTCCATCACATCAAGTCAGAAAGACAGAGCAGAAATCAGGGTCTGGGATCCCCACATCCCACCACCCAGAACCCACTGCTTGCAAATGTCCTGTTCTTCATGTACCAGACACAGGTGTCCACACAAGGTAGAGGTCAGAAAAGAGCAAGTGGTTCTACTCGGTGAGGACTCATGGTGATCCGAGAAAACAGCCACATGACGCGTAGGTTGTATCTGAGAGCTAGTTTAGAATTTGCATTTCCTGTCTGCATTGTCCGTTAAATAGCACTGAGTATACAGGCAGGTACAGCGTGCTTCTCAGAAAGCTAGTCCCTGGCATTACCAGGATTTTAGCTCCATGATGGCCATACAGCTCCCAAAAATCCACCCCACAAACACAGGAGCGAGCGATTCCCCATCAGCCACTGTTTTTAACTCCTCAATTACTCTGCTTTTCAGGAGAGGCATCACATGACTGAGATCAGACTTATGACTACCCTGTGTCCCTATGGGATGTGTAACAATTCTACTTCCCCAGTTCTTTTCTCTTTACTGTGGACAACCCTTCATTTCCCAAGAAAGGAAAGTGGGCATGAGGCCGCACAGCTCTTGGTCACTTCCATGTCCTGCTCCCTGGGGCCTCTGGAGTGTCTCCTCCATAGGGACAGCAGAATGAGAAAATACCAGGAACCCATGTTTTTCTTGTGTGACTAGTCTCTCTGCCACTTTCAAAGTGAGACAGTAAAATTAACTTTTAGAAACCCTATTGTCTAAGATTATAGCAGTAAAAGCCAGTAAGTCAAGGGGCTCAACATTTTGCAGCCAGGTCAGTGGAGCCCACGAGAGGCAGCCGGGGTAAATCACATTTCACGTCCACATCCGGGACAGCCCCTTCTAAAGCACGGGGCGAGTTCAACACGCGTGGTCAGACCTGCTTCTCCTCTGAGATTTTAGATTCCACTGCACAGGTAGAATGCCAAGTACCAGAAAGAAGACTGGAAGCATACACAGTCCTGCCAACGGAGCAAGGCACAGCCCCAGTACGTCCCACATCTAAGTTCTGCTAACAGTTAAAGGTACTGCGTGCCATCTCCCTGCAAATGTAGTCATCACACGTAGCAAACATGACTAATAAAAATGACAATAGAGAGTAAAAAGCCCCGTATGCCTAAATGACCTGGCCCGTCCTTACCAACAATCAGCAGTGATGCTAGACACAGACGAGCGGGCCACTCCCAGACACCCCAGAAGTCCTGCGGGTGTGCTTTTAAGTTGCAGGCTCCCCTCATGGAGTACTGCAAACATTAGTAAAGATGAATGAAGGAATTACTGAATATTGATTGATTCCAGAACACAGACACAGGTTTATATTCCAAGGGAGCTTTGTCCATTACTACTGTTTGTCTGAAGGTCGTCACAGCTCAGCTCCGTCATGCGTGAAGCGGTTGATTAGCTCACACTCGGCAGAACTAACGTGCACAACGTGGTTTTGCAAAATGACAGTTTTCATTAAACTTCTGTTAACTACATTTATCTTGGTTGTAAAATATTTTTTTTAATTCTACAGAAATGTAAAGATAAGAATGTGATCTGTTCAGGCTAATAATAAGCTGCTTTAATCAATTCAGAAATGAGGTAAGAAACTGCCCCCTACCTCCGCTCTCTCTGGAACGAAGATCTGTTGGCATCGCTGGATCCTGCCTTGGTGGGGAGGGAGGGTCTGCGCCCAGTGGCTCCAGCCCAGGGTCGTGAGCCTGGTGAGCACAAAGGGGCAAAGGGTGCCGGAAATTCTGGATCTGATGCTGCAGGGCTGCGTTCTCTGGCAGACTAGCACCTAACATTTCTTATTCCCACTCCTCAAGAAAAGAAGTGACTCTTCTGGCACCAACATGTGAAATTAATTTGATTTTAATTGTCATATATTTTAAATTTATAATAGATGTGTGGAGGCCTAAGTATTATTCACGCATTTGCAGTGAGTCTCGGCAGTGTTTTGGTGAGCACGTAAAGGAAGGGGAACTTTGGGGACAACTGGGGAAACCAGCAGGTGGGCCTGAGTCGGCCCAAGGCTGTGTGTGGCTTGGGGTATGCCTCCCACCATGCACAACGTTCCTGACCCGGCCACCATCTCTGGAGGAGCAGGGCTTAAGCCAAGATCCTCGCAAGGAATTGTGCCCCTCCCGCACTAACCCCTGCAAAGGATGGGCGGTGAGTATATCTCCAGAGAAGTGTCCAAGTTAACATGAGAAAATCAATTGCATGCAGCTCACTGCTGAGCCAACCTGGGCTGGGCTGGGCTGACCACATCGAACTGTGCCAAGAGTCTGGACACAAGGAAATGCTAATGATCAGCTGGCGTTCCCTAAGACACTGTGACCACTTTGGGAAACAATTCGTCGGCTTCTTCAAAGGAGGAGCCCTAACACCTGCTCCAGTGACCTGGGGTATGGTGGCAAGAGGGGCAGGGACCTCTACTTTGTTCCAGGAGGTGCCTAGGACCCACAGTGTTCCCCAGGAGGCAGGGGCCAGGGTGCACATCTGGAAAAACTCATCATGCTCTACATTTAAGTATGTGCAATTTATTGAGCATAAAAAAATACTTCCATGAGGTTGCTAAAATAAGTTTTCAGTATAAAGTTTGCTACTAAATTAAGCTGGTTGTTTGTTTACCTTTTCTGATTTAGGACTTTCCTATGGTAAGTTGGCAACAGCACAGAACTTAAGTGCACCTCATCGCAGCGCGGCCCTGAGGGCCCAGGGCTCTGTCCACAGGCCGTCGCTGAACCGCCACTGAGAGCTACCAACGTCCACTGCTTCCTGTTTTTCTTGTCTGTTTATATCTGAGTGGATTGTGTTGGCTAAATACAGGGAGTTAGCCAAAAATGTACACACATTTCCAGAAAAGAAAAACCTGTATAAATATTTTAATACTTTTATCCAGAGTCCCCTAAAGAGTGTCATGTATCAAAGAAACTGCTAGCCCTTAGAGAAGAAATTGAAAACACATGTGCAGCAACCTCAGTGACCAAGCTGCTCAGCAGTGGTTCACTGGACTAATAAATGTCTGGAAGCTCATGGTCACCACCCTGAGCAACTCTTGTAATTACAGAGGACAAAGGTGACTTGTATGAATTCCATGATGTCTCAATAAATTTAGTATTAAAAATCACATGAGCTCTCTTTTTCTGAAGTGTTTATACCGTTTTTTGGTGGGCTCTGTATCCATGCACAAGCGAACCTCACTGTATGCGCATGTGTACATACATTATCTTCAACCTTACCCATCAGATTCACAGATTCAGAAATGCTCAGCAGGGCCAGGTTTTAGCTCAATGTTCTGGCATCTCCCTGGCAAGTGCAAGGTCCTGAGTTTGATTCCTGGTACCACATACCACGATGCCAGACATGGTAGCTCCTGTGTGTAATCCCAGCATTCAGGATGCAAAGGCAGGAGGATTGCTGAGAGTTTGAGGCTAGCCAGGGCTACATAGTGAGTTCAGGGAAAGAAAGAAAAAAAAAACAGAGAGACTTGGCAGAGTGATAAAGCATGTTCCTGGATCTGGCTGGGACCATGGGAAATGGCTCCGGGTAATATATCTAATTTTCAGCCCCCTCTCTGGCATGAAACAGGAAATTTTGTCTCTCCCACCACACACATCTGCTGTAATGTTTCTGGTTTGGAACCAGCAAAGTCATGTAATGACCCACTGCAGCCATGAGCCAGACTAACCTGCCTCGCTTTGAGCTACGATCATTTGTATTGTGTCTTAGGGATGAAAAGCTAAGTCAGAGTGCACACATACAATTCCCACACCTTCCTTCCTTCCTAGAGTTGTTTTCTGTGGAGACCTAGGGGGATACCATGTAAGGAAGATTCTACTGCGATGTTAATACCAGCATCAGCTCCAATAGACAACTTCCGGCCCCGGCTTGTTCTCTGCCGAGAGACAAGTGAGTCACACTGATGGTGAACTGGTTCACACACTCCCTGAGAGCAGCGCCTGTCTCTGCTTGCTTGTCTGTTGTTGCTGGACAGACAGATGGATGCTTGTACTTCCGGTGCAGAGCACAGTGTTTGGCACACACTTCGCTCCTCGAATGGATGCTATGTGGAAACTTCAACTTCCTCACTGAAATGTCCAGAACTTTTGCAAATGTACATGAGGCAGGTTCTGTCCTTTGATCCATTTTACAGAGGAAAGAACCAAAGGAGAAGCAAATTGTAAACACTGCGGGCCCTGGGGGAGCACGGCCAGCGGACAGTGACAATGAGCATAGCCCAACTCTTCTCTGTGCCGAGCCTGGCCCTATACCTCAGTGGACCAGGAGCCCAGGAAGGCGGCCAGCTGGGCCTCAGGCTGCAGTACAGCAGTGATGAGAAGGAAGAGGGGGTGACAACCCAGTGGGAGGTACGGGGAGCTGCAGGGCAGAGGGGCTTCTGGGGTCCCTGGTACCCGGACTGCGGGCACTGTGTCCTGTAGACATGCTGCCCACTGGTCAGAAGCGTCCCTCCCACGCCTGAGTCCTGTCCTCAGTGGGCACCTCCCGCATGTATTCATGTCGCCTGACACCCAGTTCTGCCTTCTGGGGGCACCCTGCCATGCTGGGGGTAAAGCCTCACTCAGCCGACGTCCGCCTGACCTCCCCCTCCAACAGGAGGGCTCACGCGACGCTCTCGGTCGCTCCTCCTTTACAGATTTACCCTGCGCGGGACAGACTGTGCGTGGTATCCCCACTTCCTGTTCTCCGTGTAGAACCGAGAGCTTTCTAAATTCCAAGGAGCCACGTCCCGTGTCTTGTCTTACTTTGCAATGTTCTCAGGGACGATGCATTTGGTGTCTCTTTCAGTTTCTGCCACATATTCTGTACTGTGGGGAAATATTAACTTTCCATGAGTCCCACCTGGCTTTCCTATGGGAACTTCTTACAGAAGAAATGCGACCACTAGAGCTTCTCATGTCTCCTAGGACACAGATCGGCCAGAGGCTCTGTACGTCCAGAGACTTTGACTGTCCACTGACCCTCTTCATTGCTCTCTGCTTTATTTAATTCTGCAGCTGCCGATTCTAAGGACTATAGTGAAGAATGTGAATGAAGAAGGAATCTCAGGACTTCCTTGTCATCAACCAGCATCAGCAGAAAGCTGACTCCGCCAATCACAGGGAGAGTCATTTCCTTTATTCCAGGAAGAGTCACTGGTGGACAGTGAGCTATGGACTCTGGAAAAATGAGATCTGAAGGAAATACATTTTTAAATCAGATCACTGATGAAGAATGTATGCAAATACATACATTGAAAGATAGATACAAAGCTAAAGGGAGAAATCATGTCCGACAAAGTTGCCTTCTCTCTGGCTGAGGAGCCCATTGTTACCACCTAGGAGACAATGCACACTCCACCAGGGAATCTGTGATTCACTCTTGTTACAGCAGACAAGAGGCGCATCAAACTGACTGCCTGGGAGTGAAGGGTGGCTCGAGGCTGCTGGTCCAAGGAAAGCCACCCTGCTGCTCCCTGAGGGACAGCAGCTTAGCAAATGTGGCCAAGGAGCAATCTCGCAAAAAGGAATGAAAAAAAATCTAACTCTTAAAAATGATTTTATAATGTGCAACAATACCCAAGATAATCTAGACCTTGGTATTCCATGTCTCTAAGAACTTGTTGGAACGATCAATTTATGTTGGAGCTGCTGAAGTTATTATTTTTGAATTCCAGCTGGTCGCCTTAATAAATTTTCTTCTAACTTCAAGAACATGTGGAAAAATTACAGCCCTAATTGAGCTGGGGGAAGAAAGGAAATAATTAGCACGCCGTCTGCTCACACATAATGACTTGCGAGCAGAGGCGCTGAAGATGTAAAGAACAAAAAATTGGCCAAATATGACTTCATTTTCAGGAAGGTAGAAATTTCCTAACGGGATTAAAGCACTGCTTGCATCAGCTCTTGTCCAGAGAGCCTCATTATGGGAGGATTAAGCACATCAGAAGAGCGATGGGAAGGCCAGAGCAGCACAGGCCGCTGAGGAGGTGGAAGGTTGTGCGGGAGGAGCGGGCGCCAGGTATCCCTGCGTGCTGACCAGCGCTGGGCCTGAGATCACACTGTCCACTCCAACAGGGGTCAAGCACCAGAAGCCCCCGTTTGGAATGGAGCCAGGTGGCTGCGGGCCAGAGGAAGAAGTCGAGATGGACAAAATAAGAAAACAGGCAGGGCGGCGGAGTCTGCTCCAGACTCCATTTCCGGAGGACAAGCGGGTGTCGGGGAGGCAGGGCAGGAGGCGCCAGGCATAGCCAGAGGGGGGACCAAGCGCCCCGGGCACTGAGCACTGGGTGTAGGTGGTGGTGGTTATTTCACCCGCTGTTTGGCCATGAGAAATCATGTCAGCACCTTTCTGGTTCAGCCTGCAGGGCCCGCAGGGACCTGTGCCAGCAGCCTGCACACTGGAGCTGTCGCGCGTCTTCTCCTTGCCCCCTGCTCTTCTCTCAGTTTTCTCTGTGGGTGAGACTTGGTCTGCCAGGGTAAGTGCTAAGGAGACAGAGTAGATGCCACTCAGGTGCACAGCCACTGACCTCGGCACTGGGATGTTGGGTTCCTCCATCAGAGCGGAGTGAGATCTCCTGCCTCGGAAGTGGGAACGGTCTCGTGTTTAATGATGGCGCATCTTGCTCACAAGAGCGGCACTTTCTCACTCTATTAATAAGGGAAGGCCTGCTTTCAGATCCGTGCACAAAATGTAACTTGAAAAACATCCCTTTGTGTGCAGCAAATGGTGTTGGCGACGTGCACCATCTTCACACGGACAGGGCCTCCGACACGACCCCAGCTTCTCTAGCCAAGTGGTCTTTACTCTCTCAGGGTTACTCTGCAGCTCTGCTGTTTTGCCCCATTCTGTTTCAGGGAAATCGTCCGCTTACTCCTGGTCTTTGCACTCACTTCCCGGACCGGCTGCCGCCATCCACTCACCTGCACCTGGGAGTAGAGAAGGACCTTGGCCGCGGCCAGGGTGGAATGCAAGCCTCGCGCCAGGAGGGGGCGCTCCTCTGAGTTGGGCTGAGCTTTCCTCTGCTGGGTGGTGTGGAGAGGTCGCCTCTGTCCTTGACATGGCAGAGATCTGGGCTCCAGACCAAGATGCCTGTGCTGGTGACGCTGCTCTCATCTGTGTCCTCGGTGCACACAGGATAGTTCTGTCTCTGCTGTGTATCACTCATGATTAACTCAGTGTCACCAAAATAATTCCCAGTGAGAGCCAGAGCAGATCCTCCGGTCACTACACAACAGTATACGGAAGGGGTGCTTCCTTCCCTCACCCTGCTAAAGTTCAGAGAGCTGCGGCAGAGGAGACAGACATGGCTGTGTGGTGACTACCACTCGGGGTGGTGTTTGTGACCATAAAGAGCGCAGGAGACCATGTCAGACTCAGAACGGAGCCCCATGTGTAGGGCCAGGGTCATTACAGACTGTGACCGACCAAGGGGACAAAAGTCCAGCGCTGAGCTCAGGCCAGGCATCCTCGGACCGGACCCCAGGCTCACGCGGAGGTCCTGAGTTCTGCATCTCTCTCCTTCCTTCCTGATGATCCAGCAGGGTCACCTGCCGTGCTGTTCAGCTTACTTTGGATGTGTCGCCTCACACCATCATGCCCAGAAGACATTCTGCTATGTGGCATGCAACGTGGCCTATAAAAGCTTTCTGTCTTTGGTAATTCCTCATGAAACTTATCACAAGGTTTGAAATTTAAAATGGGAAACTGCCCCAGAGCTTGTGTTTTCTTCACATACCTGTGTAATACCCCTAGATTTGCTGTATATACAGGTGTTGCATGTACACTGTATGTGATCTACAAATATACAAAGGATCCATGTGCCGATGTGCATAGAATCTGTGTACATAGCAAGTAGATATTTAAAAATGTGTGTTGTCAAACAGCACATCTAATAGATGAATAATGTTTCTTTATACAGCAGTACTATATTTAGAACGTAATTTTTAGCTGTTGAGTTTTAAAATGAAATATTTTGTTTGTGAAAGGCCTGAAATAATGGGAAAGGGACCAATGGCTGGAGGGAGGGCAGGGAAGGAGAAGAGGGACATAAAACAGGTAAGGTGCATTATGCTCAGGCATTAACTCCCTGCGGTGAATGCAGGCAGTATGTAAGCAAATTGTCAGGCCTCTGACAAAATTGTCCTAAAAAATTCTCATTTTCAGAATTGACATACTTTTCCTATGGTTTTCATAGGGTGAAGTGTCAGTGAATAGTGTTCACAGTGAAGTGCACACACACACGTGTGTATTCTCCATATATGTATGCACTGTGTGCACTTACACTGGCCCCATTCTGCCTATTACATGCATCTCTCACCTTGCTGTGGAAGCTGCTCACAGAGGCTGCAGAGCATGCTTCTCTGCACCCCGCTGCTGCCCAGGGTCTCAGGTCTCAGGAGTGCACCCCGCCTTCTTTGCCCCACAGTTCCTTTGCTTTTTTTTTTTTTGAGACAGGGTCTCACTTCATGGTTCAGGCTGGCTCTGAGCTCAGCCTCAAACTCACAAAACAGCAATCCTCTTGCCTCTGCCTCCCGAGTGCTGGGATTAAAGGCATGATCCACCACGCATGGCACTGTGGTATGTGGTACTGGTTGCTGCTGGGGTGAGTCTCCACACCCAGTATTGTATGTGGTTACCGGGGATTGAACCTGGGCTCTTGTGCTTGCAAGACAGGTGCCGGAACCACTGAGCCTAGTCCCTGACCCTCCTTTGCTTTTTGTCCTAGTTGCTTTGGGCAGAATCTGCTGCGAAGCCTGGCTTACTTCCTGTCCTTTCTGGGGATCCTGTGGTCTGGAGAGGGACTCTGGGGCCCACCAGAAGTGAAACCCCGGGCTCAAACCTGGGTTCCTGGCTGGTGGTAGCCCGACTGGTGGAGGGTGGAGTATGCTCAGTGTCCTCTGCCCTTGTCGCCCTGCGGGTGCTGCGTGTGCACCCGAATGGAGGGCAGGAGTGGGGTGAGAGACCAGAGCTTCTAAGGGTACCAAGTGAGACCCAAAGACGGCAGGCCCCCACCGTGGCTGTGCCCCTCACAGGCCCCACGGTTGTCAGTCTCTCGCTGAGACATGGGGGAGGGTGCTGAGGAAGATCCCAGTGGGGTCTTCCACGTGTCTAGGACTGAGTAAGATGCTGTCTGCTCAGGGCCAGGCTCACAGCCCCTCTGACCGACTTTGGACAGCGTGGCACGCCCCACACAGCGGTTTGCTCAGAGCGTAGGGAACAAGAGACAGACTGAGACCTCGGAGACGGCACTACAGTCACAGGCACTTCTCAGAAGACACGCAGTGAGATGAGACGAGGGCGGCAAAGACTATGGTGATGTCCGGGAAAGGTGAGGAGAGGGGCTTCTCTGCTCGTGGCACCTTGTTGGGGCTCCTGTGTGTTGCTGTGAGCCTCTTAGTTATAGACTGAAAACGTTAGGTGTACACGGATCTCTGAGGTGAAAACAAAAGTATGTATGGCAAATGCTAGCAGGCACATGTGGAGTTCATGGTTTGTGTTACGAGTTTCAGTGTTTGAACAGTCTTGATTTTACAACATCCTTGAACAGACGAGACATAGCTCAGCTGCTCCCCGTGGAGCTCTGGCTGCAGCCTGCAGAGCCTGTGTTTTTTGCCCTGTGATTAGGTAAAACCACACATTTCCTAAGCCTAGACAAATAAATTGTGTGCAAATATCCACTGCATATACTTTATGACTGCATAATTCATGAACCACTCTTTCACTGATCATTTATATATTAGAAGAAATTTATGCCATGTCTGTATTATACTATTGGATTAATACAGTGCTCTGGAAATACCAATTTCTAGAGTGTTTTCTTTGGAAAAATTCTCTCTCTCAATGTATCAAGCTTCAAAATTATACTAGCTCTTTTGTTCGAATGATCATGTTGCTGGCCCAAAGAGAATGCACAGCATTGACTTGGCCATGTCTGATCCTTGGTGGCCATTGCCATCCCTATAAGTCTCAAGTTGTAGCAATAGAGGCATCACTATGGCTAACAGACGACTCATTACAGTTAACTGGGACCTGGTCACCGGGCTGAAGTGGGCTCGGGGAGGAGCACTTTCACAGTAAGTCGGATTACTTATAACCCTTACGCATCAGAGACCTCTGGGTCAGAGATGATGCCAGTTTCTGCTCTCTGAACCCCATGCCTTAGCATATCTGTCTGCATACCCACTGCCATTTGTGCTATTAAGAAGTGTTTTTTTTTTTAACTGATATTTTTTGATTCTATCAAAGACAGCAGCAAGAATAGGTCATGTGAAAACACTCCATGCATTCTCGAGTAGCTACAGAGTCATGTAAAAGTACAACAAAGGTCATATCTAGGCCCAAATGTCAGGAAGAATTCAATGACAATATACGCATTCCAGTCCTAAGCTGTAGTGGGATGTGGATAAGACTATGTTGCTGTAACATGGTCTGGCCTGTTCTCCCAGCGAGGGGGACCTGTCTTCCTCCTCAGAGGTCTCCGCGCATGCTCACATGGGACTTTCCTCTGTGCCTTGACTGCTCCCAAGAGAAGAGCATAGAGATACCACAATGCCCCCGCACACAGGGCTCTGACAGTGCCCAGGCTTAGAGTTCAGGGGCTGGTGCATTGTTTTTATTTTCTGCCTCATTGGCCTCACATACAGTAACTTCTCATATTTTTTTCAACTGAATATACTCTTACAGCACGCACTTGGAAAATGTAAGCCTTTTGTGCAAATTCACAAAGTAAATCCTCCAAATTAATAGCACTCATTTACCCCTCTCTGCACACAAATGTCTTACAGAACTCAGTAATGAATGATGAGTCTAGTAAGATACTTTGAAAACTGCTTCAAAAAGAATCCAATGGAAGTGTGAATAAGCATGGTCAAAAATGCTACGATGAATACTCTCCTGGAGTGAAAGGTAGTCGATAACCACGGGTCAACAGTCATATTTCCTCTGCGGGAAAAGCATTTTCCATTTGCATCTGAGGTTAGGGATTATGTGCCCTGCCCTACACATAATTGAGTTGTTTTCTACAACTCTATGAGTTCTGGAATAGTTCAATGAGGGAAAGTACAGGTGGCTCATTTCAGTTAGTGGATTAGCTCACAACAATTTATAAACATAAGTCAAACATATGTTATTTCACATGCATTATGTTGTTTTTTTAACTTTTCTTGTCATATTGAATTAGTCTATAAAGTACGGACTGATGTGATACTGTCAAAGGTGCATGCATGTGCTCGGCTTGAGAGCTGAAGTTTTACCCTCAGCCTTCCCTTGTCTCTTCCTGTGACAGTGACATGTAAGCAAGTCATACTTCCCAAGTCAGGACTCTCACCCACGGGAAGGACTGGACATATCTAGGACTGTCAGGGAGCTGCACACAACTTACTATTTGATTGCATTATGAACAGCATTCTGACACACCACTTTTCTTTCTCCCTGACATATGTGTCAGGGGCTTTGCCCCGGCCAGAGTCTGTCTATGGTGCTGAGTGGGCTTTGGTCCTACCTTGGTAAATGGCCTTAAACCCTGGCGAGCCTATGCTGTCGTCAGACTGTAGGTGCAGCCACATCTGGTTGCTCATGCTCACGATGAGGTCAGGAACGCTGGATCCCGTGAGTCTGTATGGAGAAGACACATTCAGACTTATGAAGGCAACACAGGGGTACTGACATGCTTCGGGGGAGGGCTGGCTGTGTGAGCATAGACCTTCTCCAAGACATTAGGCTGCACTTAACCGGCAAGACCACTGACACCTTTTAGTCACCATCATAACACTACAAACATCTGTTTCATCTGAAAAGACATCTTGTGTGACCAACTGTGTCGTTTCCCTGGAACTGCGAGCTTCTCTTCCTGCCAGCAGACCCTGAAAAGTTAGACAGCCCTGGCCAAATGGAGACCATTGGCCATAGACACGCCTGTGAGAGGCAGGCTGGTGTTCCGCAGTCCTGGAGGCCACGTAGCCAGCGGGGAGCACAGGTGGGAAAGGTTTGGGCTCCTTTACAAAGTTCTCCAGTTGTCTCTTGGAGTATTGTGGTACACCTC
>PVIR01017498.1:0-24777 GCA_004026965.1 Petromus typicus | reverse complement strand
CAAACAAACAAATATTATCAGCTCCAATTTCCCTTTTATGAACCTTAGCGTAGCCAGTAATGCCTAGTCACAGCTAGATGGGTTTTCCCTTTTTTTTTTAGAATTTTTCTTTTTTTTTGGAGACAGGGTCTTGCTATGTATCCCAGGCTGGCCTCAGACTTATAGCAATGCTCCAGCCTCCGCCCGTCAAGTGCTAGGATTGCAGGAATGTGCTACCGTGCCCAATTTTCTTTAAAGTTGATTATTAATATTTAAACTCATAGGGGCAGGGATGTATCTCAGTGGCACAGCACCTGCCCAGCAAGTTTGAGGACCTGAGTTTGATTCCTAGTACAAAAAGAAATTTAAAGTTGTAAAGCTGGGTATGGTGGCACACACCTGTAATCCCAGCATAGAGGCAGGAGGATTTCCGTGAGTTAGAGGTAGGCCAGCCTGGGTTATATAGTGAGTTCAAGGCCAGCTTGTACTACAAAGCAAGATTCTGTCTCAAAAAACAAAAGTTGTAGACTGAGAAATCATAAGCAAGGTTAAAACAAAGCAAAGACAGTTTTCTGCAGGTGGAAAATAGATTTGCAAACTGAGAGGCACCACGCAGATGGAACTAGACTTCTGACAAAGGAAGCAGGCTTGGGTTTTTCCGCAACTGTAGCTGCTGGAAACCAATGCAGTAAGGGTAGTCCTGAATTGAATACACCCACTGGGATGTCTAGGTCAAGAAGCGAAACTCACTTGAGGAATTTCTACATGGTAGAAATTCTACTTTGCGTGGTATTGTTAGATTCTGGAAAACTGTCCCCTCTGGCTGATGAGCTATTTGTGTGGGGCTCTTCCTCCTGTCAGGGCATCTCTGAGGCATAGGAAAAGAGCTTTGCTCTTATAAACCAACAAAAACATTCTGCCACCCTTTTTAGCTTTTAAAACATAGCATAAAATCAAACTGCATAAAAAACTACACAAGTCCTGAGTGGTGGTGGTGTTTACTTGGAATCCTAGCACTTTGCTGGGGTTAAGGGAAGGAGGGTGGGAAGTTTGAACCCAGCTGGGTAATTTAGTCAGAGTCTGTCTCAAAAATAAAAAGTAGCCATGCCTGTAATCCCAGCACTTGGGAAGCAGAAGCAGGAGGATTGTTGCAAGTTCAAAGCTAGTGTGGGCTGCAGTGAGTTCCAGGACAGCCTGAACTCTGAAGGGAGATCTTGTCTCAAACAATAAAACAACAACAAAAAAAGTTAAAAATGGCTGTAGTTCACTGTGCAACCCCTAAATTTTCAGATGCATACCTGAAAAGCCACACACAGTTTCAGGTGAATCTTTCTAGAAATTTTACATCTATATCCTACGTTTTACACAAATGGAGATATATTTATAAATCATTTTGTATTTAATAGATCTTTACAATTCATATCAGCACATAATTTTACTTAATTTTTTTTTAAACTGGGGATCAAACCCAGAATCTTTTTTTTTTTTTTTTTTTTTTTAGGTTTTTTGAGACAGGGTCTCGCTTTGTGGTTCAGGCTGGCCCTGAGCTCAGCCTCCAACTCACATCACAGCAGTCCTCCTGCCTTTGCCTCCCAAGTGCTGGGATTACAGGCTTGAGCCACCACGCCTGGCACTGTGGTATGTGGTACTGGTTGCTGCTGGGGTGAGTCTCCATGCCCAGTATAGTATGTGGTTACCGGGGATTGAACCTGGGTCCTTGCGCTTGCAAGACAGGCGCCACAACCACTGAGCTAACTCCCCAGCCCCCAAACCCAGAATCTTGCATTTACCAAGCAGGCACGGCACCATTGAGCTAAACCTCGACCCTTAACTTTTTTTTTTTAATGTAACATAGGTCACTTGTGTCAAAATTAATCTAACCACTGCACGGAGGTAGATTTTACTTTTTTTTTTTTTTTTCGGTATGGGGGATCAAACTCACATGGCCATGTGCTTGCAAGACAGGTAGTGGCACACTGAGCTAAGTTTCCGGCCCAAGCACAATTAGTTTATGACAAGGGCCAACTTGATCTCCTTGCAAAGGACTTCATCATTAACACAGTATTTTCCAGTGCAGCAGTTTTTCTTAAGTCATGGAGGAAATCTTCCTCAAAAGCTAAGCCAGGCAGGTGAGTGGAGAGGCTGCCACATGTCAAGAAATCAAATTCTGATCCCCTAAGATTAAATAAACGGAAGATTAGTCACTTGGGAACTAAGGACCCCATAATCTCCCTCCAAGATTCATCTTGGGGGTGGAGAGAGTTTAGATAACATTTGTGGTGCAGATACCAGGTGCTGAGACACGAGTTGAAAAGTCAGCCCTGCTTTGAAAATCGTACTGTCTGGCTGCGGATTTCGCCCTCTACTTAGCTTCATTCAGTTTTTCAGTCTTGCTTGAAACCTCCAGGCGAGACCCAGCAGGGCGGTTTGGTCTGCAAAGCTCTTACATTTTAGAGGAAGCAGCGCCACCGCGGGGCCAGCCGAGGTAGAGGCGGTATGGGAGGGTGTCCTCCCTAACGGGACAAGGAAGGCGGAGGATGGTGGGGGCGGGGTGCCTGGCTCAGCCTCTAATCCCCACACAGGTTTTCACAGCCCAGCTGGAGATCTGGTTTAAAAGGGCTGCAGTTTGTTCTCGGTCACCCACTACGTCCTGGAAAGGACTGAGTCTTTCGCTCATCTATTGGGCCACACTGACTAGCCAGAGGACAGGGGGGAGGGGGGGCAGGGCCACACACAGGTGTCCCGCCCGCCCTTACGCAAGAAAAACTCTATAGAAGGAAAAGTATCGAGCGAACCATAGGTTCTCGTCAGAGGTAGTTCAGCGCTTCACGCACCAAGTTTAGGTTATAGTCTGAGGGAGCGTGTTTAGCCTGCATCCGGGGCCTTTAGAATTAATGCGGGTGTGAAGAGCTGTTTATTTGATCTGAGGAGGCGGGGTGGGGTGTCAAGCTCGACCTATCATCTGGAAGACTACAAGTTCCAGAGTATATCTCTTCCCTCCAGGGTAAAGAAACGCCTAGGTTGTGGGAGCATGGCCTGCTGGTAATTGTAGTTTTCAATTTATTTGTGATGCAGGATGAATGGGGGATGGGGAGAGGGAGTAAACTATTATCACGTGATACTCGGGGTCAAGTGATTGGTCCAGACTCCATATAGGAGTTATGATTGGCTAGATGAAATAAGAACGACGCCATTAGAGGCGGGCTAAAGAGGAGCGCAGGCGCACTGTGCTGCGAGTCTCGGGACCCCTTTCGGAGAGAGACCATGGCGCTCAACAAGAATCACTCGGAGGGCGGCGGAGTGATCGTCAACAACACGGAGAGGTGAAAACTCTGCGGAAGGATCACGGAGAACTGAAGGGAGAGCGTTGTGGGTGTGGGTAGTAGGCTGTGGGCCGTGGGGAATAAACCTTCAAGGAGGCAGCTGATGGGGCGCGGGTGGGTGGGAGTAACGGCCGGGCGGGGCTGGAGGGAGGTGGGTGGAACGTGGGGGGAGGCGGGAATGCGTGATCAGCTGGGGGGTGGGGCTGTCGAGCGCTGGATGGGGCCAAGATTTGGGGCAAACGATGCCCGGGGTCATTCCTAAACCTTTTCCTAGAGTCGGAGACCTTAAGGGCCGGAAAAGACTTCAACAAAAATAATCACCACTTATTGGGCATTTACTATCTTGTTACTATGCCGCAGCCGCTGCGACTCTTCTGCGTTATTTAATCTGTGTGACACAAACTATTACACACGTTTCCAGATACGGGATATGAGATTCAGTGAAGTTTGGTAAATCACAGATACGAATTCCAGGAAAGGAGTTTTGGTCCCAAAATCAGTAAGCTTCCAGTGGATTCCAGAGCCTTTTCTATTTCAAGTGAAAAGCTGAGGCCCCCTGAAATAAAATTAAATGAGTAATATTTGTCAACTTCCTAATAGATCTAGGAAGAGTGTGAGTCTTTTATAACGGTTAGTCTCTTGCTGTCCTCTTTTTTGATTTGTTTATCTTTTGAGCTAGTCTCATTGTGGAGCCCAGGATGGCCTTGAACTCGTGATCCTCTTACCTCAGCCTCCTGTGTACCGGAATTACAGGCATGCAGCACTGTTCTTTGTTTCTTTTTTCTCTTGAAAACTTGTTAGCTTATTGGCTCTCCTGACCAGAGGTCTTCCCGATTTAAAGGCTCTTTCAGCTCGTCTCTCCCCACCCCCTGCCCGGTGCATCGTTCCTGTCCTCTGACTGAGCTCCTTGGACCCTTCTTTCTTTCCTTGGGGATTTAGCATCGAACCAGCCAAACCTGGATGGAACTCTGCTTACCCTGAGCTGCCTCTTGAAGACAGAGTGGCTTAGGAGGAAGCCGAATTCTCAGGAAGGACATGGTGGAGTCAAGAGTTTAGGCCCAGTTCAGGCCAACACCCAGCCTGTGTCCCTTCCCTGGGGAATGCCCAAGCTGGAGGAAAAGGAAGGCCCAGGGTTAGCCAGGCCTCAGCACTGTCTGTGTCTTAGGTAACCATCTGGTGGACTCAGCCTGCTCTTGATAGCCGCTTCTTTCCTCTGTGCTGCCCTGTTTATTAAGCTGCTGCTCTTTCTCACCCATAGAGAAAGTTACAGCATTTGGGAGCGGAGAGCAGACAGTGGAACAGAGCACATTGGACTTTTTAAAAATCATATAATCAGAGAAACAGAACATTGCTCACTGCTTTGTTGTGTCTCTTGAGTGAAAGCCAGTTCCTGGGCCTACGCAAAAACTTTTGATGCCATTTGGTACCGTATCATCTCTTGGAATTTTTTCTGTTTCTCTTAGTGAAGGTTTTCTAGGTCAAAAATCTATCCAGTTCACTTCCTACCTGGCTCAGGGATATTAAATGAAAGTCTCCCTTGTATTAAAAAATGCTTCAGATGGGGTGTGGTGGCGTGTGCCTATAATCCCAACACAGGAGGCTGAGGCAGGAGGATTGCCAGGAGTTCAAGGCCAGGCTGAGTTACACTGTGACCCTGTCTCACCAACCTAAAAAAAAAAGTTCTTCAGCCTCATTTTTGAAAAAGTTGTGCTTATAATAACATAATTTTAAGTCCAGAGTTTAAACTTGATATTTAAAATAGTGATTGTCAGCCAAACGTAATATACTTCTGTAATCCCAGTACTTTGGGAGGCTGAGGCAAGAAGATCTCAAATTTGTGCCCAGGGTGGACAGCTTAGTGACTGAGACGGGTTTTAATAAAAAAAGGTTGGGCCAGGGATTTAGCTCAGTGGTTTGGCACCTGCCTTGCAAGCACAAGGTCCTTAGTTCATCCCTGATAATCATATACAACAGTATCTGGTGACTAAGCCCACCAGCATTCAGTACCACACAGCACAGTGCTGGGTGTGGTGACTCACACCTGTAATCCCAGCGCTTGGGAGGCAGGGGCAGAAGGATTGCTGTGAGTTCAAGGCTAGCCTGGGATACATAATAAGCCAAAGGCCAGCCTGAGATACAAGTGAGACCTTGTCTCAAAAAAAAAAAAAGGCTGGCTGAAGCCCTTGGGTTCAATTAACAGAAAGAAAAAGAGAAAGGAGGTAGTAAAAAAAATGAAAGATGGAAAATAGAAATGCAGCTGTGTGTGGTGGCTCCTGTCTGTAATTCTAGATGCTTGGGAGGCTGAGCAGCAGGATCACGAGTTTGAGACAAGCCTGGGCAACTTGGTGAGATATTGTCGTGAACTAGAAAGGACTAGGGATGTGGCCTAGGATCTCAGGACTCCCTGATTGAATCCCCTGTACTGGTGCAGGAGGCACAAGAGAGAACCCGAATAATCTAACCTGCTTCAAAGGATGAGGCGTGTCTCAGAGCCCTGCAGTATGCTGCAGCGCGGCTTATCTGGGGACTCTATGAATGGCTTTAAGCAAATGCAGTAGACCCTAGCTTGCGGGTCTCTTCTATGACTGTATTATTGGTTTCCTCACAACCCTGTTGAGCATGTCTGCAGTGTGCTGAGCAACCTCTCTTAGTGCCTGGGGTGACAGATAACATCTCCAACTGTCTGATCAGGCCGTTTCCTTTTTTTGTCAGCATCCTCATGTCCTATGATCATGTAGAACTCACATTCAATGACATGAAGAATGTGCCAGAAGCCTTCAAAGGGACCAAGAAAGGGACCGTGTACCTTACCCCTTACCGGGTGAGTTGTCCAGTGTGAGAGTTGGGCCTGAGGGTCACATGTCTCTTGCTTCAGTGTCATGTGTCTGTGGCCTCTGAACCCTGGTGATTGTTTGCTGCCTTGTTCCACCAAAGTGTCTGTCACATGCTCCTCAATGCTAGAACCCCAGGCTCTGAGCAGCCAAACCAGCTGCTGCACAGTGAACCCACAAATGTTCCAGAGCTGCTGCCACAAATCTCTAGAGTTGGATGCAGCTGCCAGGTGACTTTGGCCTTCCTGCACGTCCAGAGTGATAAATGTGCTGAAAACAGGGTACAGTCACTTGAGCATGGTCTCCACACTGGGCACAGTGCCCAGAGAACCCAGCAGGGCAAGAAATGCCAGACTGCAGAATAGGCCTCACCCAAGAGCTGGCCACACAGACACTTCGAAAGCAGTGTGAATGGAGTCTCAGAAAGGGTCTCTGCCTGTGCCTGCCCGCTGGTGAGACATGCAGATGGCCAGAGGGAGGGGGCGCATCTTTTTTGAGTCGTCGTGATGGCTCTCAAACCCCATCTCTGGGAGCTCAGGTTCCCACATTCAGTTAAACTGAATCGAACTGGTGGTTTGGAACCCCCCGGGGTTGTCTAGGTACATGGTGGGAGAGCTGTTCCCGCGGGGCAAAGTGTCCTCTGCAGGAATCTCACAATGGCCACAGTGCTGAGGCCGCACCATTGTTCTTGGCAAGGCTCATGCCGAGCCTGCCACTTCTGGAGCCCTGCCCGCCTTGCCCCCACTCCCCTTTGCCTAGTACAGCAAGTCTCGACCTACAAAAATCTGAGGTTCGAACTTTCACACATATACTGTATCTGACTCACTGTCAGTTTATAGATGAGCTGACTTACGAACAGTTCTCCTGGAGCAGAACACATTCGTAAGTTGCAGACATACTATTGAAAGCTCCTCCGTGATGCCGACACCTGCATCCTCCACCACTTCAGGGGCAGCAGTCTGTCCTGCTTGCAGTCTGATTGGCACGTTTGTATGGGCTCCTGAGTGCCTGCACAGGCTGTGCAGAGGCCTGTTTTTTACAGGCTCGCTCCGGGAGGATCGGATGCAGAGAGCATGGGCCTCTAGGCCCTGGCATGGGCTACCCACTTCAGCACTGGCAGCAGACTCATCATGCACAGGAAATGGGTGGGAAGCGATAGCCCAGTGGGCTGTTGTTCTGGCATAGATGGCCCTTGTTCTCTCCCCACAGGTCATCTTCCTGTCTAAGGGGAAGGACGCCATGCAGTCCTTCATGATGCCGTTTTATCTGATGAAGGACTGTGAGATCAAGCAGCCTGTGTTTGGTGCAAACTATATCAAGGGAACTGTGAAGGCTGAAGCAGGAGGTAGGTGACGGGAGCTCAGGAGCACAGGTGGTCCTGCAAGGAGGTGCTCGGATGACTCTGCCACCTTGGACCCTTACCGCCCTACCTTTGTCCCTTCCCAGCTCTGTATTATCTTCCAGAAGACCACCTGCAGCTTATGGCTTACATCTGTAATGCCATAGCTAGGCATGGTGGCTCACACCAGTAATCCCAACACTTGGGAGGCGGAGGCAGGAGGATTGCTGTGAGTTTGAGGCCAGTCTGGGCTACATAGGGAGCTCAGGGCCAGCCTGAATGACAAAGAACCTGTCTCAAAAAAAAAAAAAAGTGCTAGCACTGAGGAAGACTGAGGCAGAAGGATCACAAGTTTGAGTCCTCCTGAGAAATGTGGTATGGCTCTATCTCAAAAAATAAAACAATTTCAAAAGGTCTGGGGATGTAGCTCAGTGGTTCAGGCACCTGCCTTGCAAGTGCAAGGTTCCAGGTTCAATCAAGTAACCACGTACAACAATGCCAGGTGTTGAGACTCATACCCACCAGCAGTCAGTACCACATACCACAGTGCCGGGTGTGGTGGCTCACGCATGTAATCTCAGCACTTGGGAGGCAGAAACAGGAGGATTGTTGAGTTCGAAGGTTGCGTGGGCTGCATAGTAAGCTGAGGGCCAGCCTGAACTATAAAGCAAGACACTGTCTCAAAAAAAAAAAAAAAAGAAACAAGCATCAGAAACATCTAGAGCTGGACAAAGGGGCACAATTGTAGATAGTTAGGAGGCTGAGACAGAAGGGTTGCAAGTTTGAGGCCAGGCTGGGCAACTTAGCAAGACCTTCTTCAGAAATAAGAAAGGCCGAAGTGTAGCTCAGTAGTAGAGTTCTTGCCTGACGTCCCCAGTAACATAGTGTAAAGAATAGCTTGGGGACTCAGCAGTACTGAACACATGTGGGTTTTGGTTGTCAAGAGCTGGGGAAATGCTGGGTTTAGTTTGGTTGCTCAGTCTCCTCTTGAGAGGATAGAGTCAGTGGAATAACTTGAAAACTTTTTTGTTTGTTTTTTAGACAGGGTCTCACTTTTGTAGTTCAGGCTGGCCCTGAGCTCAGTGTGTAGCCCAGGCTAGCTTTGAACTCACAGCAATCCTCCTGCCTTTTCCTCTTGAGTGCTGGGGTTACAGTCATGAGCCACCACGCCCGGCACTGTGGTATGTGGTACTGATTGCTGGTGGGTGCGAGTCTCCACAGCCAGCATTGTTGTAAGTGATTACTGGGGATCGAACCTGGGTTCTTGTACTTGGAAGGCAGGCGCCGGAACCACTGAGCTAAATCCTCAGCCCTGAAAACTATTTCTTGTGTGCACAAGTCTTAGTTGTGGGCCGGAGCTGTGGGCTATTTCCAGGCAGAGGCAGCTGCCCCTGGGGAGCTTGCACAGGCCGATCTGGTGACTTGCACTTCAGCAGATGTAGGAAGCCCCCGTGACAACCTTGGCCCTGCAATTACCATCAGGCCAAGCTGGCTGTAGAGAGGCTCTTGGCTTACTTTGGGGCTGAGACTAAGCTGGGGGAGGCAGGGTCTGTCCTTGGCCCCCTGGGATGAGATCTGCTCTGAGCTGAAAACATTAGTTATTATCAAGCATGTTGTTGTTATTGCTCCCAGGGAGCTGCTGAGTGTTTTATTGGGGGTGGAGTGAACCTCTCTCAGTGTTAGCTGTAAAGCCAGACCATGTCCCCTTGTTCCTGTGCACTTACTGGACTGGGGCTGAGGGGACAAGCTTGTTCCAAGGAGAAGCTGCTGTTTCAAAGGGTGACACTGCCATACCAGGTGGTCTGTGAGTGACAGTCCCAAGAAACAGCCATGGGAAGAGGGCCGAAGTCCTGACCTTTTCCTGCTGGTCTCCCGGCAGCAGGAAGGGGTGCTGGGGAGGACACAGCTTGTGTTCTTCTCCCTGCTGTTCTCACTGTGCTTGCCCTTCTCAGGTGGCTGGGAAGGCTCTGCTTCCTACAAGTTGACTTTCACAGCAGGGGGCGCCATTGAGTTTGGACAACGCATGCTCCAGGTGGCATCACAAGGTACCCGGGGTCTAAACGTTTGGGCCCCGGCCACACTGGATGTATGTTTATTTGACCTTGTTTGCTTTGGTTTTGTTTCATAAGCACCAAGAAATAGGTATCTGGGTCCGGCGGGAGGGCACATTTGTGGCAGTCTGTGGGTCACCCTCCCCCAGCCCCAGGCAGTGACACTCAGCGTCTCTCTCTCCCCTTGTACTTATAGCCTCCAGAGGTGAAGCCCCCAATGGAGCCTATGGGTACCCTTACATGCCCAGTGGGGCCTATGTCTTTCCCCCACCAGTCGCCAATGGAATGTACCCCTGCCCTCCTGGCTACCCCTATCCACCGCCCCCACCTGGTGAGTGTGTCCTTCACTGCCCACCCTCTACCCCACCCACTAGCCACCCTTTCCAGGCAGGGGCTGCGAAGGGAAGACTGCTGTTAGACCCTTCAGAAATAACAGCTGCTGCAGAGGCTTAGAAGGTGCCCCCGAGGAGCTAGATGGGGCGGCTTCTGGGAGGCAGCCCTCTCAGGGTGAGGCCTGCCGCTCACTGGCTCTCTGTCACTCTTGCGGAGCAGAGTTCTATCCAGGCCCTCCCATGATGGGCGGAGGAGCCATGGGATACGTGCATCCCCCGCCACCACCCTATCCTGGACCCATGGAGCCTCCAGTCAGCGGCCCTGATGTGCCCTCCACTCCCGCAGGTGAGCTCCTGGGTAACTGGAGACCCAAATGGCAGGAGGACCCCTAGCCTGAGGACTAGCCTAGGGGACCAACAGGATGGCGGCCTAGTGGCAGAGAGCTAGACTCCAGTGCTTTCTGTCGCTGTGCTAGTCCTGTGGCTTCCCCAGAGTGCCTCAGTGTTCTCATCTCTAAGCATGGTCACGGGACCACCTAGGGGGCTTGTATCGTGGAGTAAGACATGGAAAAGAAAGGACAGTGCCAGCACGTGGCTGGTGCTCAGGAAATGGCTGCTTTCGCTGATGGCCAGGCCCTCAGTCCTGGGCACTGGGGCTCACCGGGCTGGCTGGAGAAAGGCTGCTGATGCTTGTTTATATTTGCTCTTATAGCCGAGGCCAAGGCCGCAGAAGCAGCTGCCAGCGCCTATTACAACCCAGGGAACCCACACAACGTGTACATGCCCACGGTGAGTGGGGACTGGTCTTCCCTCAGCCGCACAGGCTCGAGGTCAGGGAAGCTCACCTCATTCTGGGCCCTCTAACCTGCTCTCTCCTCCTTTCTTTAGAGCCAGCCTCCACCACCTCCCTACTACCCCCCAGAAGATAAGAAGACCCAGTAGATTGTCCACCCTGCCTCCCCGTCTCACCGCTCTTCCCCCTCCCCACGGGGCTGGCTGATGATAAACAGTAACCAGGAACTAGCTTTTTTGGGAAGGGTGGGACCCCAGCCTCTCAAGAGGTGCCCCGGCTTCCTATGCCAGGCCTGCCACGCCTTCCTCTCGCCATCTCTGGGGCTCTCCTCAGGAGCACAGTGTCCTGTGGTTCCTGTTTCACCCTGCTCCCCACAGGGGGACTCTGTGGCCGCCA
Organism: Petromus typicus; assembly: GCA_004026965.1. Classification (NCBI taxonomy): domain Eukaryota; kingdom Metazoa; phylum Chordata; class Mammalia; order Rodentia; family Petromuridae; genus Petromus; species Petromus typicus. The sequence goes on along the minus strand of PVIR01017498.1, from coordinate 13,733 downwards.
CCTACTCCACCACAGTCCAGCCCCCACAGTCTGGTAGCAGGTTCACGCCCAGCCTTGTGTGCTTCATGAGACCAGCGTATGTCTTTCCCACCTGTCTCGCCGCCAGGGCTTGATCACATTCCTCCTGCTGGTCTGTGCCTGGCGCTGGAGGGCCATTGTCCTGACAGACTGTCAGCCCACATTCCATTCAGCCTGGCCCAGCCCAGCTAGTCTGCCCTCCCCACCCTGTCCTTGGACATTCTGTTGTCACCTCTGACCTCAGGGGTTTTACCGTGGTCCAGGGATTGGGAGGCATTGGAGGGAGACTGCAGTCAAGAGGAGCCCTTCTGCACTCTACTAGTGATTCTGGAATTTGGTTCCCCGTAATCTCCTTTCACTCTACAAGAAGCTTCCTGTTCAGAGCCATGGAGTGCACGTCTGTCCCGTCATACCCCTGGGGGCTGTGGGTTGGGCCAAAAGCCAGGAGCCGCCCTGTGTGCTGACCGCCGCAGCTGCAGGGCCCTCCGCCTGTCTTCCCTGGATGCTGCACCTTCAGCCTCCCGTGTCCCCAGATGCACGAAGATTTGCTCTCGATTGTTTCCATACTGGCCACCAAGTGAGGAGATGGATATTTAAAGAGAATTCCCTATTTATTTGACAAGAAATTAGTTAATATATTAATGCGAAATAAACCCTATTTGCACCTTGATTTGTTTGCTACAACTGTGAAATAGTAAAAAGTAATGACCTTCTGCCTGTGTGTGGTGATCAGCATGAACCCTTAGAGCTGCTGCTCCCTCCCCCAGTGAGAGCCGCTTGTCCTCAGCCCATTGTCCCCATCCTACCCCAGGGGCCCAGCTGCTCCAGGTAAGGGTGCCCTGGCTCTGGGCTTAGGCTGGGAGTCTGAGGGAGGTGGCATAGCCCCCTGTGAGAGTCTACCACTTAGCCTAGCTGGGACATGAGTGCTGGGCAGGCCACTGCAGTGTGTGTTCTCCTGCCTGCTCTCCTCAGGCTTAGGGGAGGGTGGGAAACCCCGCAGACAGGCTGGCGCCCTGCCCCCGCCCCAGGTGAGCAGGTGAAGGAGGCCTGGGAAAACAAGGAAGTGTTGGTTTTCCTGTCCCTTGGGAACTGTCTGCCTGGGAGAGATTGGTGATGCGGCCTTTCCTGCCTCTTACCTGGCCTGGAACTCCCAGGAGCTCCCAGGGTATAGCTAAGCCCCTACGCTAGTGTTCGAAGAAGCTCTCTCCTGGGGCCAGCCCACAGGGCTGTCCCTGCCGGCTGGACCTGGTCACTTCATGGAATGTCACCTGTGGGGTGGAGCAGGCTGAGCAGTTGGCTGCAGGCTAGGACATGCCTCTTGGGAATCCCCACCTGAGCCTTCCCCACCTGCCCAGGCCTGGGGACCACTGGGAGTAGCCTGGCAGAAGAGCTGCACCCGCCCTTCCATCCCCCATCACCCTCCCCCCACCCCCCCACCCCCGCCAGCAGAGGGTGGTGCTTGCGCGCACGCACACATACACACACACACATACACACATACACAAGCATGCGCACACACAGGGTCCTGTCAGCTCCAGCCTGGGGGATCATGGAAGGGGCAGGGCACTTGTGAGGCAGCTCCTTCAAGGCGGTGACACCCTGACCCTTCCATCCCCCATCACCCTCCCTCCACCCCCGCCAGCAGAGGGTGGCAGTCTCGGGGCTCTTTGCATCATCCTGTGGCTTCGCTGTCTTCACCCCTCAGCAGCGGGGCTGCAAAGGGAAGGGCAGAGCTGGCCACCATGGCCACCCGCCTCTCCCACCCCGAGCGGCGGCCTCCTCTCTTGCGCCAGGCCATCAAGATAAGGCGACGCAAGGTTCAAGACCTGCAGGATCCCCAGGCCCAGATGACTCAGGAGGTAGGAGTGGCCCGAGTGGGAAGGATGGCTGCCTGGGGAGGCCTTCATTGTCTTGGGGTGTGGGAGCCTGGCTGGCTGGCACCACCTACCTGCTGACCCAGCCTCAGGACAGAGCCCCCTGGGTGGGAAGCCGGGGTCTGCCATGTGTCCTCTGAGCTTCCGTGGGCCTCTCTGGTTGGGGCCTCAGCTTCTCTGGCTCCTCCCCACAGTTTCCTGACCCCTGTGCCCTACTCCAGCCCCAAAGGCACCCACTCAGTGAGGTAGGGTGTCCCTGCTGCAGGGTGGGCTGCATGGAGACCCCTCGATGCCCCAACCTGCTGGACAACCCCCCAGGCATTCACCACAGCTGCTGGGCCTCACTTCCGCTGCTGGGGTGAGAAGCAGGCGGCCCAGCCGATAAGCAGTGCTGTTTCCTCTGGGGAAGGAAGGCGGGGGCAGGTGGCAGAGGGCCTGTGCTGCTAGGCCAGCGGGGCGCCCATGGACCTTAGCCAAAGCGAGCCAGGGAGTGAGCAGTGTAGCCCGGAGAGCAGATCCCCAGGAGGCCTGCTGGGGGGACAGGTGGGAGCGCGGTGGGCACGGACGCCGGGCTTCTGGGCCCTCCTGACTGTCTGAGAGTCCCCCAAGGACCCCTGGTCTTTCCACTTTGCTCCAGGTCAAGCCTGTGTCCCACCACCTGTCGCCCAAGGAGGTAAGAGTCCGAGTGACGGGGGTGCATAAGGATGGAGGCAGCAGGCCTGCGTCCCACTGGAGCCCCTCAGCCACTGGCCAGGGCTGCGGGCAGCACCTGGGGGAGGAGGGTAGTACTTCTGTGCCTCAGCCCCTCTGCTGCACATGTAGCTCCTTCCCTTGCTCTGGGTATGTGGTGTTGGTGCCAGGGATGGCTAGTGGTGAGGGCTCCCGGGGTGACCGATGCCGCTGTTTCAGCGGGACCTGCTGTACGAGGAAGCCCTCTACACTGTCCTGCACCGCCTGGGGCAGCCGGAGCCCAACCATGTGGTGGAGGCCTCTGAGCTGCTGCGATACCTGCAGGAGGTGAGCCTGGCCCTAGCCCACTCACTTTCCTTTGGCCTGGACTTGGGAGCCCTCCCTTCCTGGTCCAGCTCCCCCACCCTCTCCCACCCCACCAGGCCTTCCAGGTACAGCCTGAGGAGCACCGGCGCATGCTGCAACAGGCCAGGGAACTCGAGGTAGGCTGGGCTCAGACACAGAGGCAAGAGGGGACCTGGGGAACCCAGTCCTCTTGGGGACTCAGGCTGTGCCCTCCTATCCCTCCAGAAGCCAATATTTTGTCTGAAAGCAACAGTAAAGCAAGCCAAGGGCATCCTGGGCAAAGATGTCAGTGGTGAGTATAGGCCCTGAACCCTGAGGGGCTTCTTCTTGGCTCCTTCCAGCTGTCTGAGCTGGGGTCCCTGTGGGGAGTCCCATCTCCCAGCATTCCCTGGGCCTGGCCTCAGTGCTCAACATCTGGGCTGGGCAGGGCTTTCCCTTTCCTTCTCAGCTGTGGGAAGGAGGAGGGACTGATGAGGACCCTGGCTGACTCCGGGCTGCTTCTTCCTATCTCCCAGGATTCAGTGACCCCTACTGTCTGCTGGGGATTGAGCAGGGGGTGGGCATGCCAGTTGGCAGCCCGGGGTCCAGGCGTCGGCAGAAGGCCGTGGTGAAGCACACCATCCCTGAGGAGCAGACCCACCGCACGCAGGTCATCAGCCAGACGCTCAATCCCGTCTGGGATGAGACCTTCATTCTGTACGTGGCCTGCCCCGGCACCCTGTCCAGGGCTTCTCTGGCCTCTAGGTTTCCCCAAGCAATGAGATCAGCTGGTCTTTGTGGTTCCTGGAAGGGGGTTGGTCCTGGGCCCTGGAGGCCGGTAGACTGACAATAGGCCAGACAGTATAGACCAGTGCCATCGCTGCCCTGCTGTTGGTGGGCAAAGGGGCTCAGGTGCCTCTTGGTGAATGGAGCAGTCACCTGAAGCATTGCCCTGCAGGAGGGAGAGGCACAGGTTGGGAGTAGAGGAGGAGCTGAGAGAAGGACTGAGACTACAAAGGGTACCGGGCATGGCAGCTTGGGAGGATAGGCGCTGAGCTGAAGTCCTTGTACCCCGAAGGACTTCCAACCCTACAAGGCCCTGACCAGACCACATCTTCTTCTCCCTGCAGGGAGTTTGAAGACATAACAAATGCAAGCTTTCAGCTGGACATGTGGTGAGTGACAAGCCTACCCCTAGGGATGGGCAAGAGAAGGGTGTGGGGGTGCTGGGCACAGCGATGCACGGCGGACAGGCCTGTAAGCCCAGCACTTGGGAGGCTGAGGTAAGTGAGCCTCAGTGAGTTTGAGGCCAGCCTGGGTGCTAGTTAGTTTGAGGTCAGCCAGAACTACACAGTAAGACCTTGTCTCATAAAACAACAAAAAAAGACAGGGTGAGAGAGGGAGGGAGAGGGAGAGAGAGAGAGAGCAGAGCCTCCTCCCTGAAGGGACCCCACGCCCCACCAGGGACATGGACACTGTGGAGTCTGTCCGACAGAAGCTAGGGGAGCTTACAGATCTGCACGGGCTTCGAAGGTGGGTGCCGTCGGGTTCCCGGGGAAGGAAGGGCTCCCTCTGCCTTCCCACAAGGCACCTGTCAGGTGCCACAGAGGGAGAAAATTCCAGCCTGACCCCTCAGACACTCCGCCCCTCTCCTTCACCAACCCCCCCGAAACAGGATCTTTAAGGAGGCTCGGAAGGACAAAGGCCAGGACGACTTCCTGGGGAATGTGGTTCTAAGGCTGCAGGTGAGGGGAATGGGGAGGAGCATTGGGAGCCTGGAGCCCACCCTTCTTGCGTCCCCACTGCTGGGGGGACCACTGTGAGCATCTCCTGGCCACCAGGATCTTCACTGCCGGGAAGACCAGTGGTACCCCCTGGAGCCCCGCACAGAGACCTACCCAGACCGAGGCCAGTGCCACCTCCAGTTCCAGCTCATTCACAAGCGGGTAGGACTATGCCTGCTGCCTCAGCGGGCAGGCTGGGGAGCACTGGCCACACTTGGCATAGGGTCCTACTCATGGCCATGCTCACCTCTTTGCAGAGGGCCACCACGGCCAGCCGTTCCCAGCCCAGCTACAGTGTGCACCTCCGCCTTCTGCAGCAGCTCGTGTCCCACGAGGTCACCCAGCATAAGGTACTGCCCTCCCCAGACCAAGTGCCACCCGGCAACTGTCCGAAGCTGACAGCCACCCTTGCTCTGTTCCCTCAGGTAGGCAGTACCTCGTGGGATGGGCTGCTGAGTCCCCAGGCCATTACCATCCTCTTTCTCCATGCTATGCAAAAGGACTTGTCTGACTTCCACCAGTCCCTGGCGTAAGTGTACAGCCCTGCGAAAAACCCCTGGGGGATGTTGGCAGATGCCAGCCTCTCCCACCCTGTCTGCCCACCTGTAGGCTGGCAGCCCAAAATTTGACCATCTGGAGAGTGCTTGGCCCGAATTATATTTTTTTTTTAGGTTTTTTGAGACAGGGTGTCGCTTTGTAATTCAGGCTGTCCATGAGCTCAGCCTCCAACTCACATCACAGCCATCCTCCTGCCTCTGCCTCCCGAGTGCTGGGATTACAGGCGTGAGCCACCACACCCGGCACTGTGGTTTGTGGTACTGATTGCTGCTGGGCGTGAGTCTCCACACCCAGTATGGTATGTGGTTACTGGGGATCGAACCTGGGTCCTTGCGCTTGCAAGACAGGCACCAGAACCACTGAGCTAAATCCCTGGCACCCGAATTATGTTTTGAGATTTGAATCAGTCGCCAAATTTCAACTTTGGAAAGGTGGGCATGATGGCACATGCTTGTAATCTCAGCACTTGGGAGGCTGAAGCAGAATGGCCGAAAGTATGAGGCCAGCCTGGATTACACAGCAAGTTCAAGACCAGCCTAAAATACATTGTGAGACCTTGTCTCAAACAAACAAAAAACAAAACAAACTCTGAAGGTCTTGCATTCAACCCTGATCTCCAGCTGTTCATGTAACAGAAGCACTGGAATTTCAGGGTTGGCCAGACCACAGCAGCAGGTCCTTCTCTGTCAGCACAGTTGCCATTGGACCCACTTCCTTACATCTCCTGAGTCTTTCTGGGCATTTGCACGTGCCCCAGTGCCACCATGTTTCCCAATGCCTTTGCCACCAGTTCAGCAAATGAATGAACATTAACTGACAAGTTGGGTGTAATCCCACATTGTAATCCCAGCACTCAGGAGGCTGAGGCAGGAGAATTGCAGTCAATTCAGAGCTAGCCTGAACTACATAGTGGAGACTGTTTTAAACAAAAACAAAGACAAAACATTAACTGAAATTAGCAAATGCGTGCTGGGGGCCTGTCAGATCCCTAGGGCCATGCTGGATTCTGGGAATAACAGGAAGTCAGACATTCCAAGGTCTGTGGGAAGTGCAGAGGCTGGGCCACACTTCAGAGTGCTGGCCAAAGGGACTGGAGGGAGAGCAGAACCCCACCCTGGGCCTGGTCTGAGGCTCAGCATTTGGGAAGCAGAGGAGGCCGCAGGAGAGGGAGGCTATTCTAGGTGGCATTGCCGAAGACGACGGTGGGGCTGGGGAGGCTGCAGAGCCCTGGCACTCAGGTGACAGCAGTGTCCACCAGAGGCCTCAGCCTGCCTGTCGGTTGTTCTTCTCCTCTACCCTTCACCCGCTTCACTTGAGCCTTGGCCAGTTCAGTTTCTACATTTGTCATTTTCTCCTGAGCGTCTGAAGGGAGGTTCCAGCTGATGTTTGCTGTTTGTGCAGGAGGCTCGGATCCCTAAATCTGATATTTTCTATTAAAGTAAGAAATTCGGAAGTTGTTAAACTAAAATAGCCAAATTTAAGAGAGAGGTTTTTTTTTTTGTTTTTTTTTTTTTTGAGACAGGGTCTCTCTTTGTAGCTCAGGCTGACCCTGAGCTCACTATGTAGCCCAGGCCAGCCTTGAACTCACAGCAATCCTCCTGCCTCTGCCTACTGAGTGCTGAGATTACAGGTGTGAGCCACCACATCTAGCAGAGAGGTGATTTTACCTGATTATAGTGGTGTAGGCATTTAATCCCAGTATTTTGAGGGCTGAGGTAAGAGGAGCCAAAGTTCAAACTCAGCTTGGGCAACTTAGCAAGACACTGTCTCAAAAGAGAAGTGGAGAGAGGGGAGACAGAGGGACATGATTTAGGAAAACATCTATGGAGGCAAAAGCCTGTCACTTTCAGCTGTTGGTTTTTGGAGCAAGGAGGCATGGACCCTCCCCGCCTGAACCGAGCTGTGTGCTTCCTGTCCCTGCAGGCAATGGCTGGCCTACAGCCGCCTCTACCAGAGCCTGGAGTTCCCCAGCAGCTGCCTCCTGCATCCCATCACCAGCATTGAGTACCAGTGGATCCAAGGCCGGCTCAAGCCAGAACAGGTGGGTGTGGGGGTCGGCGGGGACTGGGGACCAGGGAACACAGGATGGAGGGGCATAAACAGCTCCTGCCCTGTGTATCTTCCTGACTGCAGTTGCAGGAGCTGACCACTTCGTTCACCTCCCTGCTGGCCTACGGCCTTTCCCTCATCCGGAGGTTCCGCTCTGTCTTCCCCCTCTCTGTCTCCGACTCCCCAGCCCGGCTGCAGTCTCTCCTCAGGTCTGTGGCTGCACTACTGCTTCCACAAGGGGGGTCAGAGGCCAGGGTTTAGCAGGGCACCCTCAGGGATGGGGAGCCTGCTGGAGGCAGTGGTGGAGCCAGGAAGCAGGCATTGGGACACAGCCCTTTGTCACCCAGGGTCCTGGTGCAGATGTGCAAGATGAAGGCCTTTGGAGAACTGTGCCAGGACAGCGCCCCACTCCCCCAACTAGTGACAGAGGCCCTGCGGGTATGGCACTGGCCTGGGGTGGGAGGGACACATGGGTAGGCCCAGCAACCCCTCCCTGCTCACTAGCTCTCTGCTGCAGACTGGCACGGTTGAATGGTTCCACCTCAAGCAGCAGCACCATCAGCCCATGGTGCAGGTAGGGAGTGGAACGGGATGGGTGCGGGGGCCTAGCTCTGCGACCCAGCTCGCCCTGCTCACCTGTGTCCCTGCCAGGGTATGGTGGAGGCGGGAAAGGCCCTGCTAAGCCTGGTCCAAGATGTCTTGGGCGACCTGCACCAGTGCCAGCGCACATGGAACAAGATCTTCCATAAGTGAGTACCTTGGGCTGGGAGGTGCTGGGCCTGGGCCCTGGGTGTATGCTTCCGAGTCACAGCTAGGGCTTTTTTTCCAGCACCCTCAAGATTGACCTCTTCACCATGGCTTTCCTGGAGCTGCAGTGGCTGGTGAGCCCCTCAATCATCCCTGGGCCACCCCCTCTGCCCAGCTCGGCAGCCCTCCCCACCAGGCTTCTGTGCAGGTGGCCAAGCGGGTGCAGGACCACACATCAGCTGTGGGCAGCCCTGTGTCTCCAGAGATTGGCGAGAGTCTGTTCCAGCTCTACATCAGCCTTAAGGAGCTCTGCCAGCTGGGCGTAGTTCCCGCAGACAGGTGGGCAGCAGGCTGCTCGTGATTGGGTGGGGGCCAGTGAACCCCAGGCTGAGTCCCACCTCTCTCCAGGGACGGAGTCCTGGCCCTAGATGGCTTCCATCGCTGGTTCCAGCCAGCCATCCCTTCCTGGCTGCAGAAGACTTACAGCGTGGCACTGGAGCGGGTACAGCGTGCTGTGCAGATGGACAAGGTGGGGGCCTCACCTCAGGGTATGGTTGATGCTGCTACAACCCCTCCGAAGCGCTCCTGTTTCCTGATATCCTGGGGCTGGTTAACTGTGGCTGGCTTTCCCACAGATCCCGCAGGCTGGGCGGGTCTGGCAAAGCCTCGCCTGTCCCCCTGCACGCCTCTGCTCAGCTCTTTGCAACAGTGGGAAGGATGGATCCGTCCTTGTCCTGAGCCCCCCTTTCTAAAAGCTCCTCCTGTTTTCCAGCTCGTGCCCCTGGGGGAACTGATCAAGCACAGCACCTCAGCTGTGGATCTTTCCACCTGCTTTGCCCAGATCAGCCACACCGCGCGGCAGCTGGACTGGCCAGACCCAGAGGAGGCCTTCATGATTACTGTTAAATTTGTGGAGGTGCAGCATCTCTCCTACCTTGCTAGTTTTACATCACCATGACCCTGGCCTATTTCCTCCTAGGCTGTCCCACCAACAGCTCCCCAAGATCTGCATCTTAAATGTCCCAAAGTTGCTGAGATTCCTGTGCCCCGTCTACACTTCCCAGAGCCCCAACCATCTATCAGTCCCTTCTGACAGCACCCCCCTCCCCCGCAGGACACCTGCCGGCTGGCCCTGGTATACTGCAGCCTTATAAAGACCCGGGCCCGGGCACTCTCTGCAGGCCAGAAGGACCAGGGTCAGGCAGCCGACATGGTAAGGCCAGAGCTGAGGCTGGGGCGGGGGGGCTGGGGTGGGCATGCAGCCGCCCAGCGCTGGCTCTATTCAGGAAACCCCACGTCTTCTGCCTGTGCCTGTCTCCAGCTGTGTGTGGTAGTGAATGACATGGAGCAGCTGCGGCTGGTGATCGGCAGGCTGCCCACCCAGCTGGCATGGGAGGCTCTGGAGCAGCGGGTAGGGACTGTGCTGGAGCAAGGACAGCTGCAGAACACCCTACACACGCAGCTTCAGAGCGCACTGGCTGGGCTGGGCCATGAGATCCGCACGGGGGTCCAAACTCTGGCCGAGCAGGTACATGGCTGCACCCCCGCCTCGGCAGGACCTGGGCTGCACATTCCCTGCTTCCTCAACTTCAGCTCAGGCCCTGAGTGAACCCTCCTGAGCTCCCACCCTTTCCCTGCCCTCCACCCACCTTCCATTTTGTGTTCTCAGCTAGAGGTGGGCATTGCCAGGCACATCCAGAAGCTCGTGGATGTCAAAGAGTCAGTGCTCCCTGAGGACGTGAGTGACTTCCCTGCCTGCTGGCTCTGGGTCCAGAAACATGAAGGGGGCCCAAAGGGGAGGGGCTGAGGGCCTGCGGTGGGCGGGCCTGTTGCTTCCTGGGCCTTGTCTCCTCTCCAGATGTTTGGTGGAGTAGGCTGGGTGTCTGCGTGGTGCCCCAGCTGGAACTGATGTGTATGCATTGCACACACTTTTTTTTTTAACCAAGGATTAAACTCATGACCCTGCATTTGCAAGGCAGGCCCCGGAACTACTGAGCTACAGCCCCAGCCCTACATGTATAGTATGTTAGATAAGGTCAAAGAGAAGAATAACAACAAGGGGTTTGTGGGGTGTGTCAGAGGGATGCATTTTTAGGTGGTGCCTGGAGAAGGCCCTATTCATAGTCAAGGTGTAGAGGAAACAAAGGAAAGAGCCGTGAGGCTTTCTAGAGAAAGAGCACTTCCAGCGGAAGGAACAGTAAGGGCAAGGGTCCTGAGGTAGCACCATGGCGGTTCATAGGCTATACAGGTGGCTCGTGGGCTGGAGCGGGCATTGCCAGCTGTGCACACAAAGCTCCTGGCCCTCTTTCCCAGGGTCAGGGCAAGGGATTGAGGGTGGGTCCCAAATGGACACGAGCCAAATGCCCTTCACCGCCTCCCCAGGCCATCCTGCCCTTGATGAAGTTCCTGGAGGTGAAGCTCTGCTACATGAACACCAACCTGGTACAAGAGAACTTCAGCAGGTATGCAGCTGCCCCTGGCCTCTGGTACCCCTGCCCCCAGCTCTCCATGGCCTGTGTCCATGGGGGGGCCACAATGTGGATCCTTCCGGCGACCTCCCTTAAAGGGTACAACCAGCCAGTCAGGTGCTTGCTTCCAGGGAAGGCACTCACGACCTCCTTACGAGCCTGCCCGTTCCACACCACCCAGCTTGGAACACTGTACATTCTTTAGCCTGAGCTGAAATTTGTCTCCCTTTAGTCCCAGCCCCTTTTCAGGGCCTGTTTGCCTGCTCCTCCTCCCTCAGAAAGGTACAGGCATCTGGGGTGACTGGTCCACCACCCAAGCAGCTTCCAGTTAGGGTTTCTGCAGCAGGTAGTGGGGGCTCGGGGCGGCCGATTCAGACTCTAGCTTCAGACTACACTCCTCAGTGGCCTCAGGCAGTTACTTGTGGTCAGGGCCCGTGATCTCAGTGCTGCCCTCCACTGAGGACTGAATGGGGCCTGTGCAGGAAGTGCTCAGTGACTAGTAGCTGTAGCAGTTGTGACAGATCTGTCTCTAGGTTGCTGGTCTACCTTCTAGACAGATTCTCTCCTTGCTGGGCAGCCATTTGACTCAAATGTGTCAAATAAACTGCTTTTTTTTTTTTTTTTAGTTTTTTGAGACAGAGTCTCGCTTTGTAGTTCAGGCTGGCCCTAAACTATGTGCTCCAGGCTAGCTTTGAACTCGAAACAATCTTACTGCCTCTGCCTCCCAAATGCTGGGAATACAGGCATGAGCCATCATGCCCAGCCATCATTAGATTTTTTAAAAATATTTATTTATGTGTTTATTTATTTGAGACAAGGTCTCACTGTGTAGTCTAAGCTGGCTTTGACCTATCACTTTTGCCCAGGCTGGCTTCACACTTCCCATTCTCCTGCCTCAGTTTTCCAGATTGCTGAGATTACTGGCATGTGTCACTGTGTCTAGCTACTTTTTTTTTTTTTTTGTCTGTTCCTAACTGCCAGGCTGTACTCTGACATGTGTAAGATCTCAGGTCAACCTCAGGACTCATCTCACTATTGTCCCCGCAAGATGGTAGATGTTTATCCATGTGGTTGTTTTCAGCCTATAAATTCCGATACATTCAGTCATCTTCTGTGACTCTGGCCCAGAGGGCTAGCCTTCTACCTTCTTTTGTTGGTCCTCTTGAGCTTTTTCAGAGACTGAGGGACACATTAGAGAAGACAGCCCCTCTGCCTCTGCTGGCCCCTTTTCCCTCAGGAGACTAGCTTTCCCTCCCTTTGCCCTGCTCTTATAGAGCAGGCAGAGGGGGAGACAGGCTGGGCGTAGGTGTCCCAGGCCTTCGCTTCTTTTTCTTTTTTCTTTTTTGAGACAGGGTCTCACTCTGTAGTTCAGGCTGGCCCCAAACCCTACTATATAGCCTGGGCCAGTCTCGAACTCACAGCAGTCCTCCTGCCTCTGCCTCCTGAATGCCGGGATTACAGGTGTGCGCCACCATGCCCAGCATTGTGGTGTGTGGTTACCAGGAATCGAACTCAGGACCTTGTGCTTGCCAGGCAGACGCCAGAACCACTAAGCTAAATCTCTGGCCCTCTTTTTCTTTTTCCCTTTTTTGTGGTAGTGGGGATGGAACTCACAGCCTTGGGCTAGCAAGGCAGGCAGCAGCACCACTTAGCTAAATCTTCGGAGCAGGCCTCCTGTTTCGCAGTGTCTGTGCTCCCTCCCCCACTGTCCTGACCCACATCTGAGACTCTTGTGCCCTTGACAGCCTGCTGACACTGCTCTGGACTCACACATTGACCGTGTTAGTGGAAGCAGCTGCCTCCCAGCGCAGCTCAACCCTGGCCTCGGGCAGGCTGAAGGTAGCCCTGCAGGTAACAATGCCGAGCACAGGGGTAATGGCCTGGGAAGGAGCCTGGGCTCACTTCTGATGTCGTCCCCAGAACCTGGAGATCTGCTTCCATGCTGAGGGCTGTGGCCTCCCTCCTGAAGCCCGGCACACGGCCACCTTCCAGGTAAGGTCTGGGTGTACTTCCAGGTAGGAGGTCAGGGGGCTTATTTTCGGCATTCACCTGTTTCCAGGGCCAGCTACATAATTTGTGAGGCCCAGTGCAGAGTGAACAAGTGGCCCCTTAGCTAGGTGTGGAGGCACACGCCTATAACTCCAGCACTTGGGAATCTGAGACAGGAGGATTGCTGTGAGTTTCAGGCCAGCCCCTGGGGTACATAGTTCAAGGACAACTCGAATTACATAGCTAGACCCTCTCTCAAGAAACAAACAAGGAAACAAACAAAAATTACTATAAATTTTAAGATACCAGAGCAGAACATTTCCTTTAGGCCTCTCATCGCCCTGGGGCTCTGGACACCTACATGGGGAACAAGCCCAGGGAGCCGGCTGTGCCTCTGCATCGAGGCCATCCCCGCCCACAGCCCGGCACCAGCAGGGCTCCCCTTGGAAAGCTGTGTCTCAGCCTCTGCTGGGAGCCAGCGTCAGGCTGCCCTACTGAGGTGACTGTGCCCCCAGGCTCTGCAGAAGGACCTGGAGCTGCAAGCAGCCCCCAGCCGTGAACTCATCCAGAAGTACTTCTGCAGCCGCATCCAGCAGCAGGTGAGCCTCCCTTCCTCTGCCTCTGCACCAGCTGTGGACTGACTGTGCCTCGTGTGTGCATGCCCTCTGACCCAGCTGATTTAGCATGCACTCCCCACACCCAGGCAGAAACCACCTGTGAGCCGCTGGGCGCAGTCACGGTCAAGGCTTCGTACCGTCCCTCGGAGCAGAAGCTGCACGTGGAGCTGCTCAGTGCCTCTAGCCTGCTGCCCCTGGACTCCAATGGTGAGTGGAGGCTGCGCACAGCTTGTTCCTGTGTCCTCTGCCCTGGACCTGGGTGGGGCTTGGCGGGAGCTTTGGATGCACTCAGGGGCAGTGGTGCTGAGTGGCACAGCTTGGGTGGGGGGCTGGGAGCACCAAGCTAGTCCCCCTCCCCTGGGCTACCGGCCAGGCTCCAGCGACCCCTTTGTCCAGCTGACCTTGGAGCCCAGGCACGAATTCCCAGAACTGGCTCCCCGAGAGACGCAGAAGCACAAGAAGGATCTTCACCCGCTGTTTGATGAGACCTTTGAATTGTGAGTGTGTCCTCACTTCCTCCTCCCTGGCTTCCCTGTCCTGAATGAGGGGACTCAGATGACCTCACAGGGTGTAGACAAGGGGTATGGGGCGAGTTTGCTTTCCCCTGGAAGAGCC
>PVIR01017497.1:0-34859 GCA_004026965.1 Petromus typicus | reverse complement strand
AATTTTAAAATTACGCAGCTGTGAGAAAAGGAGTCAGAGGTGAAGAAGCTAGGCATTTTATTGTCATTATCTGCAAAATTAATGTGAAGAACAATGATTCTTAGAATGATTTTAATGCAAGCCAGTATTTACTGAAAACAATGGTATCATTAGGCACACTGAACACAACAGTATATTCCTACTGAATTCCCTGCTGGAGGTTTCCTGCTGCATAATAAGGAAAATTTTCATTATTCAGCACCTACAAGTTTGTTTCAGCAACAGAAGCTGACTCCAAGTATCTGAAGCAGAATGTAAATTTATTGGAAGAACAGCTGTAGTTAACAAAATCAATAAGAAGTCTTAAGAACTAAACTGAGCAGATAGGAAGAAAACAACGGGATCCAAGGCAAGGCAGACACAACCAATGTCACATTACTGAATTTGCCAGGATATGACATGGACTTGGCATCATTTTCCTGGGCTTAGATGGTTTTAGCATGTCATCGGAGGGATGACTGAGTTCTCAGCTATCCATCCATCACCACATCATTCATTCCCTTAGATTAAAATTCCCGAGAATTGATGTGTAATAGGCTGAATCTAAAACACAGGCTTACACCTAAACTTCCAGAAGGTGGTAAGAAGTAATATTATTCCTACCTACACTCAGTCAACAGAAACCACTGTTCCACTCTTGGCCATTGAAAAATTATTTTGGTGTTTTCCAGAGCTTTATATTAAATGAAACCAAAGAGTATAGATTGTTAATCCGACTCCTCTAATATAGTATGTTTTGATATTTTCCCATGATACTGCTCACATTAGTAACTTTGTTTCTATTGTGGCTAGATAGAAATCTATACTAGGCTTCGTTGATATACTTATTCACCTGCCATTGGGCTTATGGTGGTTTCTAGATATTTACTATGTATGAATATATAATAGCTAGCTAGCGATTTATAAGAATAAGTAACTAGGTAAATATAAAATGTGAATAAGACTGTTATAAGTATTCATATACAAATAATAATATGGATGTATGCATTCAGTTTTCTTAGATAAAGTATTTCTAGGACAATTGGTGGATACTACAGTAAAAGTATTTTTTACTTAGTAAGAAACTGATAGGCTATTTTCCAAGATGGTTACAACATTTGTATTCCCACTAGTGATGTATGAATGTTCCAGATACTAACAGTAGGTACATTCTGGTTTCAGTTTGCAATTTTAGGGGTGTGTGATAATATTTCATTGCAGTTTTCATATGCATTTCCATGATGACTGATGATGTTGATCATCTTATGGTTTTTGTCCATTTATATATCTTCTTTAGTAACATGCTCAATTTGCCTATACCAGATTGCATGTTCCCAAAAGAGCCACTTCAATACCTCCTCTTCCATATGCTTTTCTTACAATGTGGTTTTAACACACTAACCATCAAAAGATATTTCAGTTCCTTAAATCTGGGCAATCAACTAGGGTCTGAGGCTAGGTCATTAAAGGTTATTCAAGGTGATACATCTACCTTCTAGTTCTCTTGGTGTGCTTGCTCCTGGAACTCAGCTGTGCAGTAAAGAAACAAGCAACTGCATGGACAGCCACATGTAGGGGTTACAGCCAAAAGCCCCTCCTCTCAATGGTGACAAATCTGTGGCACTCCTGCTGTGAGACCAAAGCCAGAACTAACCACCACCGGACCTGTGAATGAATAAACTTTTTTAAAAACTTCAAATCCTTATTGATACATTATGAATACTCATCATCATCTCATTCAACATTGAGAGTTTGTACCAGAATATGACATGACTTGATTATCATTTGTTCCCCTTCCCCCCCCACCCTGCAACCCCCACCTCCTATATACATAAACTTTGTTTTCTTTTTTCTTTATTACTATCACATTCTTTTTCCCCTCATAATTTACTTCTATACCCTTTTTTAAAAAATTATCTTTATTGGTACATTAAATATACACATCATGATTGCACTCCATAATGGGGATTTGTACCAGTATAAGACACAACTTAATTCTCATTTTTTCCCATAGCCCCACCCACCCTACCACCCCCCCATATATATAAAATTTGTTTCCTTATACCCTTTTTCCTTTTAAATATTTTCTATTTTACAATAAACTTTAAGCGATTCCAGACTGCAGCTGTTGGCTCACACTCTACCTCAACCTTGCAAGTGAGGCCTCTGACATTGTGGAGGAGAGATGTGCTGAACTGGATGCAGCCTTTCTAAATTCCTGCAATATAACCCACGAGCACAATAAAATAGATGTTCATTTGCATTTGTAGGTTTGGGAGGGCTGCCTTGCAGGAATGCAATAAGTAAATCTTAGGCTTCCAAGATGCAAACAAATATATAAAGGCTCCTTGAACAAAAAAAAAAAATTGATTTTTTCAACATGTCTTTTTTTTATTCAAATCTTTATCGGTAGATTATGAATACACATCATCATCGCATTCAACATTGAGAGTTTGTACCAGGATATGATATGACTTGATTCTCATTTTTATCCCTTTTTCCCCCTGCCCTGCAACCCCCCACCCCTATATACATAACCTTTGTTTCATTTCTTGTTTATTACTGTCACATTCTTGTCCCCCCTCATTTACCCCTACATCCTCTTTCCTTTTAAATATTTTCTATCTCACAATATCAACTATACATATTACAACTCATCTACATGTGTCTTTTTTATTACTATTTTTGTACTTAATTCAGGAATCACTTGGCCATTTTTCTGTCCCCACCACTCTTTTGTCGACTTCCAGGAAACTGATAACATTCACATAAGCATCTATTATGAAGTGATGAAGCTGGGGATGTCACCAGTACTTCCTGATTTCTCATCAGCTTTTTCATATCTCTGGACAGGAATTTTTTTATGGTTAGATTTGCAGGTGTCCAAGGGCAAAACAAGAAAACCGAGCCAAAAAATTATGCTAAATTTTATTGACTCAGGGCAGATATCAAGTAATGGGAGCTCAAATCAGTACTTACTTATCCAGTTCACCACAAAACTATATCAGTATCTTAGGGTTACAAATGTGCTGCATTCAAATTATTCAGAACAGTAAGATAGAGAAGATGTGTATCTCATACAGTTAGATTGGCTTACAAAGCCTTGATAATTGTGAATGAATACATATGAGTTCATTAGTTGATATCTCTAAATTTATCAATACTTACCTTACCTAGTCTTTCATTTTTGCACTAAAGTTTTGCTTTACTAAATTTAGGCCAATATGTACTAGATACATTTTGCATAAGATTCAGGACTGCAAGAAAAGAGATAAGACAAACTTCCATCATTTATGAATCTTCAAATAGAAAAATGTTTTTATTTTTTATTATATATGCAATCACTAAGGGGATTCCTATGCTTCTCACAATAGAAAAATGTTTGAAAGGTCAATTTATGTGATCCACATTAAAATTACATTACAAGTGAATAAACAATTATTGGTCTGCAGTGGGACACACTCTTCATCTGAAAACTTCATACCAACTGTGTGATAATATAACAAGGAAAAATAACTCTGAACCTGTTAGATCACATGTTCTGAGTTCGTATCTCCCAAATATTGAAGAATGAATTTTAAGGACAAAGGAGGGTAAGAATAGGAAAAATTTACTGAAAGAAAGCTCCCAAGAGACAGAGGGGGGTCTCAAAAGTGGGTTGCATGGAAGCTCTTTCTCCAGAATATTTTATACAGCAAAATCCCTATGTGCCTACAATGTAGGTCAAACTACAATCACATAATAGGATTACCAATACGGTCATTTAGCTAATATTGGTCCATTAGGGAAACAAAGCACCTAGCAAGTGTACATCATCATTAATTTGAGCTTTTAGCATAGACCAAAGACATTCCTAGAAAGATATAGGAGGAAGATGGGTCCAAATGTCTTGGTCACGCACCTGTGTGTCTGATGCTTCAGTGGGCTAACTAGAGCATATGGTGCTATTGAAAACATCATTTCCAGTTGCTGTTTATCTTGAGAAAGGTTTGAAGTTGGCTTCTGGTCTCCACCTTGGGAACTAGCCCTCTTCATATTAACATCTAGCCATCGTATTAATGTGTTTGATTTTTATCTTCTGCACCGACTCCCTCAAAGGCCCAATCCCGATCTGATTGCCTATTAATTTCTATCTAACTTAGCTGTCTATAATAATATGATGTTCATTCTATCTAGGTGTCTATGATTTATTCCTTTCACTAATTTATCAATGGCATATATTTTCAGTGGAGTAATGTTTGACATTCTCTCCTGTAATTGGTGAATAAAAACACCTGTGAAATATAAAAACATATAGCCCAGCATCTACCTATTCTGTCACTTCATCTAGGTTGAAGAGAGGAAGGGGGGGGTGATTACAATTTAGACAAGAGGAAGAAAGAGAAACCATATTTTTTCTGAAAGGAAAACCTTTAAAATTCTAGTTTCCCATGCCCACTACAAAAATGCAGTGATGATAATTTCTCACTGATACTTCTATTTTTAACCACAACATGGATAATAACCCACAGAAATATTGTTCTTTTCATTTTAAAAGATTAGATGATTTCTATATATAGCATGTAAAATTTTAAACTACATATTTTTAAAAAGTCCCTCTTGCCTCACTAAAATTTTAATCATTTCCTAAAAGTATGTACTTTCATCAAAATGGAATTTACACCTCCAGATTTCCTTTTAGGGATTTAAAAATACATATGTGTTAAATAGCTGTAATATAAATAGAATTTTTAAATATTTTATGAGTATATTAAATAACTTGTATTTAAATTTGAAAATTTCTCATTTCATTTGCATTGAGTCCCTCATCATTCTATAGTATGAAATCTACTTTATTTATGTATGGGGCACACTGATCCAAGATTTGTAAATCTAAGTACTTAGCTCCTATGTTAATTGTCACTTCAATAATTTATGACTTTAAGCTTTTTGAAAATATTCTATAAGGAATGCTCTTGGGTATACCTCTTATTGTACTTCGGCAATCATTTCTTTAAGACAAGATTATATGCCAGGTATGGCTTAGTGAGAATGGTGCTATCAACAGCTCTTATTACTATATCCTTATTGTAGAAGGCAGAAGATGACTTGTCGAAGTTTGTCCAGCCAATTAAAGTCACATCTGAGATCTTCACACATCATGTCTAACACAAAGGTCAGTGTTCTTTACAACTGCGTTCTGCTATGAGACTTTACAAATAAATTTTAAAACTTAATTTAAAATATATATATTTAAGGTGTACAGCACAATGTTTTCGTAAATGTATACAACGAAATGGCTAAATCAACCTAGTTAACACATTTATAACTTCATATTTTTGTGGGGGGTAGCGACATTTAAAGTCTCTAAATGGATCTTACTCGTTGTTTTGAAACAATAGAAGTACTGGATCAAAATGTATTCACATTTAAATTCCAATGTAAACACATATATTTGCCTCCATAATGGCAATAACAAATTAAATTCTCACTAACAATGACATTTTTGTTGCTATTTTTGTCATAACTTTCCATGGACAGAAATTGATTTGAAATGAAATGGTAATGGAAAATTAAATATAGATCATCAGTTACTGATGATTATTAGAATCTGTGTCTTAATGCTATTGTGTGAAAAACTGTAAAAGATATTTTCTTTGGAGGAACATAACAGTGTCCTGTAAACTGAAACAAGAATGTGTTTTATTTTCAACCACCTCTTACCTTTTTAAACTGTATTTCAAGCCTTTTTAAAAATTCAAATCTTCATTGGTGCATTATATATACACATCATAATCGCACTCAACATTGAGAATTTGTACCAGAATATCACAGGACTTAATTCTCATTTTTTCCCCTTCTTCCACCCACACCCTACAACCCCCCCATCGTCTATATACATGTATGTATATATATATGTGTGTGTGTGTGTGTGTATATACATATATATATACACACACATATATATATATGCTCTGTTTCCCCTTTTATTACCATCACATTCTTTTCCCCTTGTTACTTACCCCTACACCCCATTTCCTTTTAAATATTTTCTATTTCACAATATCTACTATATATTCTAGAACTCATTTACATCTTCATTTTCTCATACCAGAGAAAAGCTATAATATTTACACATCCGTGACCTATTTATTTCACTTATGGGGTATCTTGAACGTACACCCATTTGAATATAAATGACTCAATCTTCTCCTTTTCAATGCAGAGTAATACTCCATTCTATAAAGAATCACATCTTTTTCATCTAGTCTCCAGTTGATGGACATTTTGGTTGTTTCTAAGATTTAGCTATCACAAATTCAGCTGCTATAAACATGGGTGCACATATGTCATTGTGATATAAATTTTTTAATTCTTTTGTATATATACCTAGCAGAGGAATAGCAGGGTCCAATGGGACGTCTAAACGTAGTTTTTTGAGGACTCTCCAAACTGATCTCCACAGTGGTTTTACGAGTCTACACTTCTACCAACAGTGGACAAGGGTTCCTTTTTCTCCATAGCCTCACCACCATTTGCTGTTGGCTAATTCTGAGATAGCAGCCATTCTTTGTGGAGTGAGATGAAATCTCAGTGTTGTTTTCATCTGCATCTCTCAAATTACCAGTGATGCTGAGTTTTTCTTCATACGTTTCTTAGCTTTTTTTGAAATACACTTGAAGGGCTGGGGATTTAGTTCAGTGGTTCTGGCATTTCCCTTCCAAATACAAGGTCCCTAGTTCCATACCTGGTAACCACATACAACAACACTAGGTATGCTGACTCATGCTCAGTAGCAATCAGTACCACATCCCACAGTGCCGGGCATGGTGGCTCGTACCTGTAAACCCAACACTCGAGAGGCAGAGGCAGGAGGATTGCTGTGATGTGAGTTGGAGGCTGAGCTCAGGGCCAGCCTGAACTACAGGACGAGATCCTGCCTAAAAAAAAAAAAAAAATTAATAAAAAAATAAAATAAAATATAAAATAGGTAATAACACCAGAGAATTAATTATCATGTCATTCCTCAGGACTTGAGGTTTACTAGCCAATCTGCCTTCTTCTTTTAATCTTCCAGAGTCCACTTATGATCATCTATCCTATTTTGTTCAGAATTTTATTTTTTAAAGTTTTATTAATAGATGTTTATATTTTGTAATGACTGCATTAATCTTGGAGAACTTGTACATGTGTATAACATAACTTAATTTTTTTAACACTTCTTTCTACTCTTTTCCCTTCTTTTCTAACTCTTGGTCCCCTTGCCATTTCAGGAAGACATATCTCAGAAGGAGCAGAGAGAATCATATCTACTTTATTTTATGTGGAACCAGAGTCCAGGATGTAATATTTTGAGCTGGGCTTTTTTGCACTTTGCAAAATGTTTTCCAATTTAATTCATGCTTCATTCATGCCTCATCTGACTTGCTCGTGGATTAGTTTGGTTCATATGCACCTAAGACTTTGTAGTTATGAAGACATTTGTTTTACAGTTGCATCTCCAGGTGAAAAAAAGCTAGTTATTTAAACTTCCTTGACATGACATCACTACTTTAGTGCTGTTTTTGTTCAAAACTCTGTTGATTTTTATGGGTAGGCATTTATTTATTTTGAGATTGACTTGAAATCAGGAATGCATTTAAAAATATTTTAAATAAATTTCATGTAAAAATTTCCAAGGACTTATAATTGGGTGGTGAAAATATGAAAATTGAGATGGATTTTGCATACATTCAATATCCTAACATAGTAAATTGTATCAAAAGTTTTTTTTCTATTTTGCCAAAGTATACATACTTACCTTCATAGAGAAAAGAATTCTATCTTCCAAATATTGATAACAGTAGTCTCATGTAGTTTTAAATTTAAAAAAACACAAAGTTCATAATTTTTCATAAAAAGAACACAGGAAATCTGTTTTAGCTTGAATATAATAACTAGTTCATATCTATTAAATACTATTGAAGATGTATATCATACACTTTATTTTACAATTTTGCTAATTAAAATTTCTCTACCAACAGCTGTGTATTAAGGTTATTTTTTACAAGGATGTATATTGCTTTCAACATATCTTTAGTTTTTAGGTTTTTTAAAATTTTCTTGTCCCTTTTTCCTTTTCCCTATTCCTCCCATATTCTCCTTCTCATTTGAAAATTTTCTTTCCATTTGTCAATAGCTATTATACATTTTGGTCCTTATGTATACTTTGAGCTTGTCATAGCAGAGAAACCATGTGATATTGACATGTGTACATGATTTATTTCACTTAAGAGTATGATCTCAAAGTGCATACATCTACCTAGAAATGTCTCAAGCTTATCCTTCCTTATAGCAGGATAGTACTCCATTGTATTAAAAGTGTACATCTTTATTTATCCATTGATGGGGAATTGGGCTCATTCCAATATTTAGCTGTTACAAATTGTGCTACTCTAAACATGTGTATGCATATATTGCCGTGATAAATGATGCTTCTAATTCTTTTGAGAAAATACTAAGAAAGGGAATACGTAAGTCAAGTGGAATGTCTATTTTTAGTTTTTAGAAGAATCTCCATAATGACTTGGACAGTGATCGCACAAGTCTACACTCCAACCAACAGTGGGGAAAAGTTCCTTTTTCCTCACATCTCTGCCAGCATTTGTTATTGGTTGATTTCTTGATAATAGCCATTATTTCTGGAGTTAGAGGGAATCTCACACTGTTTTAATTTGAATCTTTTGAATGACCAGTGATGTTGAACATTTTTTCACAAATTTATTTGCCATGTCTAATTCTTCATCTAAGAAATGTCTGTTCATTCCCATTTTCCTTTCCCTTTCCATTCCCATTCCCATTTTTGAACTGGGCCTTTAAATTTGGATGGCTTTTTTTTTTTTTTTTTTAGTTCTTTATATATTCTAGACAATAGTACATGAAAGAATAGCTGGTATTTTTTCCCACACTATAGGTTGCCTCCTTCATTCTGTTGGTGGGTTTCTTTTGCTGTGCAAAAACTTTTAAGTAAGAAATATTAATTGTTGATTCTTTGTGATATTTCCTGTGTTATGAGGGTTTTGTTCATGAAGTCTTTGCCTACACTAATGTCTTCAAAAGTTGTACCTATTCTATCTTCCAAAAGCTTCAGTGTCTCTATTATAACATTTAGATATTTGAACCATTTTAATTTTAGTTTAATGCATCATGAAAGATATGGGTCTAGTCATCATCTTTGGCATGTGCAAAGTCATTTCTAAGCACCATTAATTAAAGAAGCAATCTTTCTTCTAATAAAAGCTTTTGGCTACATTATCAAAGATAAAGTGACTAAGTGTGTTTGAGGTTGTTTCTATATCTTTTTATCTATTTCATTAATAAATGAACTTGGTTTTTTTTTGTTTTTTTTGTTTTTTTGTTTTTTTGACAGAGTCTCACTTTGTAGCTCAGGCTGGCACTGGAACTCAGCAATCCTCCTGCCTCTGCCCCCCAAGTGCTGGGACTACAGGCGTGAGCCACCACACCCGACACTGTTGTATGTGGTACTGATTGCTGGTGGGTGTGAGTCTCCATGCCCAGTATTGTTGTATGTGGTTACCAGATGAACCTGGGTTCTTCGTGCTTGCAAGACAGGCACCAGAACCACTGAGCTAAATTCTCGGCCCCAGCCTGGTTTTATTTTGTTAGTAATATGCTGTTGTTATTTTTATCAGAGTAGCTTAGTAGTATAGGATTATGACACTCCTTGCCTTATCTTTGTTCCCTAGAATTACTTTTGCTATTCTAGGTCTCTTCTGGCTCCAAAAGGAATTTTAGAATTGTTTTTTCTAATTTTGTGAGACATGTGGTAGGTATTTTGATGGATATTGTATTAAATCTGTATAACAATTTTGGAAGTATGACCATTTTTATTATATTGGTTCTTCCTACCCAAGAAGAAGGGATATCTTTCCACTTTCTGATATCTTCTTCAATGTCTTTTTTCAGAGTACTATAGTTTTCAATGCTAAAGTAATTTACTTCCTTTGTTAGATTGATTCCTAGGTATGTCATTGTTTTTCTTTTTTTTTTTTTTTCAATTTTGAGGGGAATGCTAATATGAAAGGTGTTCTTTCCTTGATTTTTCTCTGAATGAGTCTACTAATTTTATACACAAATTCTATTGATTTTAAGTGTTCATTTCATATCCAGCTATGCTATTAAATTGCATTATTAAATGTAGAAGATGTTCATTGGAGTTTTTGCTGTCTTCTATGCAGAGTACCATGCCACGTACAAATAATAATTTAACTTAATTTATTATCCTTATTCTTTTTTCTTTTTCTTGTCTAATTTTTCTAACTAACAAAACTGTAAACTACAGAACTACTTTAAGCAGGGAGAAAGCAATGATAGCCGAGAACAGAGATATTGAAGCCACATCACCCAGGTAAAAATTCTGCTGTTAAAAATTCCCTTCCTTAACCCCTAACTACTAGATCAGCCACTTTCTTAACTTATTCTGTTACGTAGTACTTCTTTTATTTTTTTACTAGCTTGAGTTCTCCATTTTATCTTCCTTTTGTTCTTGGTATCACAGCTTTCCAATCACATTGTCTTTATTCTTTTTAATATTTTTCCCAGAGGTAATTTCCCAGTATCTGCCACTCACCACCATCTCCATGTAGATTGAATTCAAGACTCTTCCACCAGCAATAAGCTATTTCCACAGATTGCCCTGAAATATTCAGCTTCCTGATGGGCGTAACCAACCAGCTACTCTCAACTTGTAAGAAATATGTATTAATTCTTATTGTAGTTTCACTAATCATATAATATACAAAAGTCCTACCATATCACATAAGACATGTCATAATTTACTTCTTATCTCTAGATTATTCCTGCATTATACTGAATTGCTTGTGGTGTTTTGGTATGAGATATACTAGTTTCTGCTCATGTTATTCTAGAATAACCTTTAAGTACAATACAAACTAACCTCTTTTATTTGCAGTTTCTGACCTCAGTTGGTCATTTCTTTTCCCTAAAAATTTCACTGGATATTATTACAATGGGTTTTTTATTTTCCCAGAACCTGCATGTTTTGTGCGTATTGTGTGATGGATAAAATTTATGAGTATTTTATTAAAGGAACAAATAAGAATACAGCATATAGATTCAAGACCAAAGCCTAATATTGTTCTCCAGAATTGAAATCATCGGATCAGTACTGTAAAGTATGCTTTTATCATATATATAAGTGTACAAAAGGATTAAATGTGACTTTATAACATGTGAATGTAAAAAGAGAGCAAGAAAGAACTGGAATTCAGTGTGGCCCATGACTTTTGTTATTTATCAAATGTCATGAAATCCAGAAGAAAAAAAAAACATTAAATGTCACATGGCATCCAGGAAACCTTCTTAATGCATGTTGTATATAATGGAGATAGAAGAAGGAAGAAAATAGAATACCTCATGGCTTTTGAGGCACAATTGCATGACTGGTTCATTGGTATTGCTTAACTAATGGGAAAGGTCATTAGATAAGTACAAAACCCCTTCAATGAACATGATTGTTATGTATATTTAAATTATACCAACACAATTAAATTTTTAAAAAAATGAAAACCTACATTTAAAACTTCAAATCCTAGGTTATTTTTATTTTTATTTAGATAGGGTGTGTAGGTGAGCCTTGAACTCACAGTGATGTCCCTGTCTTGACCTCCAAAGTGCTGGGATTAAAGGTCTGCATCACTATATCTTGCACGCTGGGCTTTTAAAATACTAGTTTACCATCAATTACTAAGAATAATGAAGAGATTATTAATGCTGTAACATTCTGCTCCTGTTTTTTCTGGGACTTTTTAGGTTAGCACTACACATACCTTTGAAAGTGGGGTACAGATACGTGACTCCATTATTCAGTGAAAGATCAGTGGAGAAGTGGCTCTATCTGAAGTGGCATCTTTAGAAATCAGTGTGTGATACACTACAGTTCTTCATTCTGAGAGATGGAGGAAACATTTCAGCTTGAAGCATCTATCAGCCTGTGTCTGTGACTGTGACAGGCATGAAGCCTGCTACCCCACATTGACCAGTGAATCATTCAGAAATACGCTTGAGCTCACTTGAGCCTCTGAGGTTCTACCTCATACTTTGTGATTTAAAGTAAACACAGTTGGTGGATAATTTATCAAATGCTGTTCACCTTCCAAACTCTTTAGATACCTTTAAAAATATTTTGGCAAATTCAGAGATTTAGCTCAGTGGTTCTGCCTCACGAGCACAAGGTCCCAAGTTCAACCCACGATATCAATATTTCTGCAAAAGTTTAATTTCATTGGTGTCTTTCCATCGATAGCATTAACATGATTTTACAAATCAGTTTAAATTTTGCTGTGAGTTTCATCTAGTTGTACATTCATTAACTGCTAAGTAAAACTCTTAAAAGTGGTTAGCTTTGTTGTTGAATGGTAGAAATTTCTTTATAAATGAGAAAGATATTTGAAGAGGGGGCCGGGGAGTTAGCTCAGTGGTTCCAGCGCCTGTCTTGCATGCGCAAGGACCCGGATTCCATCCCCCCGGTTAACCATATACCATACTGGGTGTGGAGATTAATGCCCAGCAGCAACCAGTACCACATACCACAGTGCCGGGCGTGGTGGCTCACGCCTGTAATCCCAGCACTCGGGAGGCAGAGGCAGGAGGATTGCTGTGATGTGAATTTGAGGCTGAGCTCAGGGCCAGCCTGAACTACAAAGTAAGACCCTGTCTCAAAAAACCTAAAAAAAAAAAAAAGATATTTGAAGACCGGGTTGCAATCTTTTTTATTCTTCACTACAATTAAAATCACTAGTATGAAAAAAACAATGTGTCTCTTCCTATTTCATCCTTGAATCTGTGTGACTGTACTAGAGCAGTTAGTATTAAGGAACAGAAAATTCAAATTGTATGAAATAAAAATGAATTATATATGATACATTTTAATATATTAGACTGATATTAAAGTTTCTACAAAAACCAGTTAACAATCTCTAAAAAATTTATTTTTCTCTTTCTTAGAAAGCAATTATATATTCCAAAAACCAATCTACAACATTTCAAGTATGTGGGACGCTTTCTAATTTTCTATAATTTGCAAGGAAGAATTAGCATGTAAATAGGTAATTAAGGAAAGGCATAAGACTATGATAAAGTATTATATTTAGGGTAAGAACAAAAGTCTATTTTCCTATTTCCTATAGTATACAGAAGTAACTAGGAACAGGACATCTACTCCTCTAAGGAATAAATCCTGAGGCTGTATATCTTGTAAATTATGTTTCTTTATAGCTTATAATTTCTTCCTTGAAACAGTGAAAAATTAAGTGATTCCTTCAAAATCATGGTGACAATGAATACGTTTTTGATGTGTAACAAATGTCATTACATTGGGTCATATGCACATACCTGGGTGTGCTCACTTTCTCTCTCTAGGACTTGATTCCTTCCACAACCAATTTTGTAGGACTTGTAATTCAAATATGATATTTCAGTTGCATTTAAATTAATGACATCATTCACATTCAGATACCCAGAACCATGATAATTCATTAAACACTGTAAGAACAAATATTATAGCCTAATATTTGTGGTTTATTCAAGGGATAAGATATATGTTCTCATTATAGGGTGGAAATTTTGGGGGATACTGTGAGCAAGGCCCAAGAGGAACTTTGAGGCCAAATTATAATGGATTCAATTTCATAGTGGTTCCATTGTTTAATAAGGAATTAATTATGTTTAGTTTTTATTTTTCTTGTTTACCTTTCACTATAAGAGTGGTATGATGTTTTAGCATAGTATAAAAATGTAATGTTTACTGTGAAGAAAGGAGTTACAGATATTATGCTGAACAGCGTCCCCCCCAAAAAAAAATCTGGGTAAAAATCAGAGCAACCATTACCTCTAAGGAATTATTTTGGAAAAAGCATACAGGAGTTATACAGGAGGTCATGCAAATGTTTCCTACATTGCTAGGGGTTTATGTCTAATTCTTATCTTGATGAATTATACAAGTGTATGCTTTTGTCAAAACTCATGGTATACAATACTTAAACTAATGTTAAGTTCACCGTGAGTGAACCTAGACAATATTATATTAAATACAGTAAGTCTAACACAGGAAGAAAAAATTCTGCACAGTCTCACTAAAACTTCAATGTATCAGAATATTTTTATAGTTTACATCTGTAAAAATGTGTGTATGTTATTGCCTTTATCAAAGAAATACTTCAAGGCAAAATCGATTTCAAACATGTTGAAACAGGTGTTTTTTAAGTTTAATGCTCATTTTATGAAAACATTATAGAGACTAAATATTAAGCAAATCCTAAACACTGACTTTCATTCAGAATAAATTCATGTGGCCCAACCTTGGTGGTACACACCTGTAATCCTAGCACTCAGGAGACTGAAGCAAGAAGGTCACTGTAAATTCAAGGTCAGCCTAGGTTACTTAGTGATTTTAAGGCCAATCTGAACCACATAGAGAAACCCTGTCTCAAAACAAAACAAACAAACTTCATTTGGTATTACTATAGGGATTATTAAAAATAACTTTGAAAAAAATTATATTTATAATTGAGTCTAATTGTGTGTTGGGTTTATTGAGGTTGAAACATTTATATTTTAATGTACTGACATGCTGATCCTTGGGAAATTAAAAGTATATTCCTTCCTAATATTGAGCATGTGAACGTTTGCAAATTTTACTATAATTCATGTATTCTGTATCACTGCTGCAGGCATAAAAAGTATTACTATCATTCTATTTGGGTTTATCTGTAATGGATTGAGACATTTCAGGTAGAATTTTAAAAAGCATTCACTTTGACATTTTTATTCTAGTCTCTAAAAGATGAAATGTTTCATATGGTGATTTTAAGCCACTGATCCTTTTTCAAAAAAAAATCTCCGAAGAAACATATGGCAAAATTATATCGTACAAACTTTCCACTTCATCACCTCGTCTGAAATTGAAACAGAACATTAGGAATTCAGCCAAGAGTTACCATCCAAAGGCTGACTATGCTAACTCAACTCTAGCATTAATTATGGGAGCTTTTGATGGTTACTAATATATCTTTAGAATCTCTACAAATTGCTTGAGAAAAACAGTAAGATACCTTTGTCAAATTTAGAACAACAGGTACACCGGTTTTTTAAAGTGAAAATGAAAGTGAATTAAGGAGAAACATTTTCCAATCAGGCTCAGATTTAACTTTCAAGTATGTAGTGCAAGTACATACTACTATAAATCTACATACTACTATAAAAAATAAACTTGCAATAATGGCTTTGCTTCATGAGAACTTTCATACACACTGTAATTTATTTAAGAAATATTTAATAATTGAAATAGTTCAGCTGTTTTAATCGCAGAAGTTATTAATTGTATTAGGTAATACTTTTGTGGGTTTTCTCCAGTAAAAGTATATATATATTTAAATAGTATTTATTTGAATATGCTGTCCAATAAGGGAAAGGTAGTAGCTGAGAGTTAGTATAGTTCCCTATTACTGACAAATTAAGAGCAAGTAGACTGAGGAGATATGGAATAAAGTCACAGTCATAAAAACCATATGTTTGATAATATAATTCCTGGGTCTACAAGCTCCCTTTTATTCTTGTTGTTTCATTTTAAAAGATATTTTAAAGTTTCTATTTTTCCCTTTGATATATTCTTGCTTCTTTTAATTTCTTAAACATGTAATGATTCTTAAATTATTGTATTTATCAATTTGTTGTCTCTGTCAATATTAGGTCTTTGTAACTGATTTTTTTCCTGATCAGGAAACATAATTTTGTTCTCCATATGTGTTTAGTAATTCTTGATTGGATGCTGGAACTTGTGGATTAACATGGTCTCGTGTATATAAATTTGGTTAGTTTTGCTTGAAAGAACATTGTTTCATTTCAAACACTTATGTATTTATTTATCAACATTTTACTGATTTTTTTTTCCCTAAGCTTTGATAGGATGGTCTAGGTTACCATTCTTTCTGGGGTTTTTCTTGGTATCATAGATGGAACTCAGGACCTCACAGTTGCCAAGCAGCCACAGTGCCTCTGAGGTACATCCCCATCCCAGGTCTAGCTTAACTTTTATTCTAGAGCCGTCATAGTGCCCTTCTATCATGTGACCTTTCTGTAGTTTCTAACTAAATCACTAGATTGTTGCTTAGCCAGCCAATGTGAACCTTTTTTATTTTTAAATTCAAATCTTTATTGGTATATTATGAATATACATCATCATCTCATTCAACATTGAGAGTTTATACCAAAATATGACTTAATTTTTAAAAATGTATTGGTACATTTTAGGTGGACAGTATGATGACATTCATCACTAGGATCCTGTACCTGTACATGACATACCTTGATTCTTATTTACTGCATTCTCCTGCCCTCCTCTCCATCCTTCTCCATTTATAGACTTTGTTTAGTTTTTTCCTTCTTTTCTCATACTTTCTTTTCCTTCTTTCCTTTTGCCCACTTCCCTTCCCTAGATCCTCTTTCCCCTTGAACATTTTCTTCCTATTTAATATCTATTATACATTACAGCCCATGTAAATTTTGAATCCTTCTGTGTATAGTTCCCTAACAGCTGTTCTTGATCTGATTTTGTATAGTCTCACCTCATGCAATAAAATATTTAAGAGGACCCAGTTCAGATGGACAAATCACATTCAGTGAAGAGCACCCTCAGTCCTTTAAGTTTCATCCACCAGAATCATGCATTTTCACTTATGTATGACCTATTTTGTTTTCATGCTACAATGTCAGAATGAGTACAGAGAACATCATATGGTCCTCACAGTCTAAGGTGTTTATCATCTAGCCCTTTACAGAAAATTGCAAGCACTTGCTTTTCTGTATTTGAATAATGTTGCTATTCAGTAAGTTGTAAGCTAATGAAGCTACAAATATCATACATGCAGTTTTGAGTACAATATCAGTATACATAGCAGAGAGATTGGCTCAGCTTCTCTTGTCTCCCTAAATTTCATGGAAAGAGGTAAAGAGGATTCAGGTGTGAAAGGAGATTAAAAAAAAAAAACAATAAAAATTTTGTGTATTAGAAGCAATAATTTAACCTCTTTCAGTATTTCTCCTCTAAACTACTTCATCATCTACAGGCCACATGTAATATTTATTAAATTTACAAGTTAAGTTGAATACTTTCAAGAGAATAAATATATATCATATTGTGCATTACATTATATTTGCAACTAAATTGTAAAATAGTAAAATTGAGTAAAATAAAAGAAAATGATCAAAGTTGAAATTATATATAATGTAAGTGGCTCCAAGTGAGATCTGAGTTAGAGATCAAAGAGCTTCTATAATTTTTTACTTACAAAATGCTGACCAGAAAGTGGTTTTAAGGACTTTAAGCAAGTTATACCATAAATATAAAAAACACAAATTTCCTAAAACATGTGTACTGTATTATCAAAAGACCTTTTTCTTTATTGTGTTACCCTACAAGAATGAACAACTTAAAAAACAAAATATATTTTAAATGAGTTTGAAATAAAACCCAGTTCTGAAAAACGTACACCTTTTCAGTTTTTTTTTTCTTCTTCCTTGGCCTTTAAAACAATCTAAATTTAATCTTGAATAGTATTAAAGCTAAACATGTCTGACTGACAGCAAATTAAATCATATGGTAACAGGCTTTCAAACACACTTGTGATAAAGAGCCTATTCATAATCAGGTTACTGCTATAACTACAGCAATTTATATTAGGAAACCGTAAATATATATTCATTGCATATTTTCATTTCCATATGGTTAATAATTATAGTCATTTTATTTTACTTGACTGATTTCAATATAGTGTGTATGTTCTTTGTAGTGGTCTTATAACAAATGATTCATTACCTATCACTGATGTGTAGTCTGAGACTTAGAGCAATTGCTGTGGACATATCTACCTTGGTGGTTGATAGAATCTAGTACGCACCTGATAATGAGGTTTCATGTTCAATAGTGATCATTCAGTAAGACACATATGTTGTCTAACCTCATAGACCTTAGTGTCTATAATCTGACAGAATTTAAGACAGCTGGGAACTCCATTTTTACTCGGTGACACAATATTCAAGGTCCTGTTAAGAAAGCAAGTGGAGGACTGGGGATTTAGCTCAGTGGTTCCAGTGTTTGCTTGGCAAGTGCAAGGTCCCACGTTTGATCCCCCATAACCACATACCACAATGCTGGGTGTGGTGGCTCACACTTGTAACCCAGCACTCAGGAGGCAGAGGCAGGAAGACTGCTGAGATAGAGGCTGAGTTCAGGATCACAACTACAAAGTGAGACCCTGTTTCAAAAAACAACAACAAACAAACAAACAAAAAACCCAAAACAACAACAACAACAAAACAAAAACACCCCCCCCAAGAACCGAATCCATAAAAATGTATTTGGATATAAATACAAAGATCAGAATGTAGTGTTTAGTTATCTCTAAAATAAATTTACAGAAAAACATTGTTGGTTTTATAAACTGTGTTACTAAAATAACTTTTCATCCAAGAGAGTGAGAGATAGGATTTTCATGCATTTAAAGCTATTTAGAGAAAAAAAATTCTGCATATAATTATATACATTTATATTGGATTTAGAAAATGAAAGATAATTTATTTCTTGCCAGTATTACTATAATAGAAAAGCTTTTGATATTTATTAGTTGAAAAACTTTTCTTTATTTAGAAATCAAGAAACTCATAAAGATAAAAAGTTTTTAATTCTTTTTAAATAGTATGCATGCTATTACTCATTCTAAAATATTGAATTAAATAAGACAATAAAATAGATTTAAAACAGATTTAATAAAGTCAAAATGTCTAAGATATATAATGTGAAAAAAATATTTCTGTGAAACAGTCTATTATGTATATTAAAATATACGCATGGTATACATTTAACATCATACTTAAAATCATGAGCACTAAGCCTAAGAATCAAAAGTCAGCCTGGTTTTAGATTTGAGTATTATAAGAGCATTCTAATTAAATAATAATGTATACCCTTCCATTCAATTCCCAAAATACTTCTTTCACCCCCTAATATGTTTAAGCATATACTACACATTTAGATATGTACAATAAAGAGCAATAAAGGTGTAAACAGTGAAAGATAGTAAGTTACATCTATCAGCTGGATTAAACAGGTCTTTCTAATGGTTATGAGCTTTATCAATGATTACAAATACACTTGGTCTTAGGCAAAGGCTGAAAAGCCATGATCACAAATATGTAGGCTCAGTTATATCTCAGAAGGTTATGGAATCCTTCATTTAAATGCCATTCTGGACTTGATTTCATTGTTAATTTGCAAAGGAGTTGTGAATGGAAAAAAAAATGTTCTGCTGAGCAGAGGAAAGTGTGAAGGATAATGCCCACCACACCAGATATAAGACTGTACAGTCAGTCCAGGGCACATACTGGTCATGGGAGAAAAAAAGCAGGAGGAGCCATCTCAGTTTGAATGTTTGTCTTTCAGAATTCACATGTTGAAAACATAATTCCATGGATCATGTGTTAATGAGATTTAGCAGTAGCATGAAGTTTTGGGAGATGACTTGGTCATAAAGGCTCTGTAATCATAATTGGATTAATGCATTGAAGGACTAAGAAATTAATGGGTTATCAAGGTGAAAGTTTTATTATAAAAGTGGTATGTTTCCTATCTTACTATGAGATAATCAACAATATTTTGAGATCCTTCAGAGTTTCCACCATTGAGAAAGTGTTCACTAGATGTAGCCTCTCAATTTTGGGCCTCCCAAGCCTTCAGAACCATCATCTGAATAAACATTCATTCTTTATAATTTACCCAGTCTGTGTTATTCGTTTATAGAAACAGAAAATGGAGAAGACAAATCACAGTGTATTTTAAATTAGAATATGATGAAAGATATTCTGTTTTGAAGAACTCAGGGAGTATAATTGTGGATAATGAATCTTAAGGATTTGAGTTTGGAGACAGGGTGACAAGTCAGGGAGACCATTAAAAAATATTTTAAGGATGGATGGGACAGCTAAAATCAGGTGACAGTGGTGGACCTACTGAGATGTGTACACATGAAGTAAAATGCTTAGGAGAATAAATGAAAGGAATTATTCACTCAGTTTGAAAAGGAGGAATCAAGGATGACTCTCAGATTCTCAGTTTTCTAAACGAGCACCTTGTTTAATGATCCCTGATAAATCAGAACTGATATTGTAAGTGCTGAGTCAGTTCACTGTACACAAATTTCTGTCAAAGTTATTACTGTTTTAGAAGAGTACTACCTTGTGTAAATGTCTTCATCCCAATCTGACAACTCCTCAGTATATCTGAAATACGACCATATCTCTAAAAGGAAGTTCTACAAATTAATTATGTATCCGATTACTATAATATTTCCCTTTCCTTATGCCATTATACAGGGGCTTGATGGAATTCAGCCCTAACCAAAGAAAAAGATAAAACCACCTGGCTGCAAACAAATTTATTTGGACGCATTGACAGGTTTGCATGTGGAGGAAATCTCTCACAGCATAAGACTGTCCAGAGGCTAGGCACACAAAAGGACATCACCCAGAAGTGAAGTGAGCAAGGATATGCCAGGTAAAAAAGGGGTAAGAGAGGTCTGCATCTCCAGATAATGTCATTCAGTTACAACAGTCTCTGAATCAGAGATCTTCAAGGATAACATGAGCTGTGGTTATTCAGAGCCTTAGGGTTTATCTTATCTATGGCTAGCAAACAATGAGCAAAGTTTAACAAGGTACATAAAAGCAGTTAAGACACTGAATTATAAAATCTATTAAATGAGGCAATGATTAAAACCAGAAGCATATAAATTTGAATTTGACACAGGCAAGTCATTTCATATGACATGAATCATTGTGGTACTAAAAAAGCAAAACAAAAAACTTTTTAAAAAAGTAAAACAAATCCTAGGGACTAATACAGAGACTATCTTAGCTCATTTGTAAATCATATTAAGTATCTCTCAATATATTTTACCACATAGGGTTACAGTGGGCGATTTCTGTACAGCTAACTATGCACTTTCTATGGTCAGATACCACACCCTTTATGAATTCTTCTTAATATAATTCATTAATTTATACAACTTATCATTTAGTATATACAGGAAAAAAATATATATATACATGGATAGAGAGAATAACAGGTACATTTCTGGATAATATAATACAAAAATTTCCACAATTTATTTGGACGCATTGACAGGTTTGCATGTGGAGGAAATCTCTCACACCATAAAACTGTCCAGAGGCTACGCACACAAAAGGACATCACCCAGAAGTGAAGTGAGCAAGGATATGCCAGGTAAAAAGGGGGTAAGAGAGGTCTGCATGAAAGGGCTTCTGCTCAGTTAATCTATATATTGAGGAAATTTTTTAAAAATATACAAATCCATGTAGGAATTATGTATTAAGTAATACAAAAATAAAATGGGGGGACAAGCAGGGATTCAGAGAAATTAGTTATAGATTCTACATGTACAGTAAGAGAGGTATGCTGATGACAGATACTTGGGATGAATAAATGTGCAGAAGTGCAGCAAAAGCAATAAAAGAAGCAAGAGAACTCCAAAGACATTATGCTCCCAACATTCCCTCACCAAAAGACACATTTCCTAAACTAGAAAGTTGCTAGGTGTGTGTAAACATCTGAGAAGCCTCATAGTAGGATAATTGCCAGCCTCTCTGGAGAATAAATGTCAGCTCTTTGAGAAAAAGAAAAAAAAATATACCCAATCCATTCTATCAACAGTATTCATAGGACAATGCAATCAAATTCCACTGCACAATGCTCATCACACATCCCAGGATACAATATGTGAATGCACTGACCATAAGCATTGTTCCTGCTCAGACAGCTGGCAGAGAAAAAAGATAAAGACTATATGAAAATGTGTATGAAGGAGAAAGGTGCACCAAAGGGCACAGCAGAGACAGGCATTAACAGAAAGTAGCAGCCTGAAAACTGTTTCACTCACATAAGAATTCACTCAAGACATTCTTGCCTTCCAATATGTTTTCCTATCCAAAATTTCCATAGCTTCATAGCAATATATATGGTAAAAGACATACTTCCTGCCAAAGGATAAAAAATGAACAGACAGAGCTTCCAGGCAGTGCGGGATGCTAACTGGATGTGTTTTACTTATCACGGAGATAGTTTTTGAATTTCAGTTTGGCTGGGTCTTTTAAAATGCTGCCTAAAATTTCTGTACGCAAAAAGGGATACAATGGAAATGTACAACGAAAATCAGTAACATGAACTCAGAGCACCATGCTAAAGAAGGCATCAATGATGCTACAACAGAAAACAATCTATCAAGACTGGGCTAGCTCAAAGGTACTCAGAGCAGGGAGAGCCAGTAGGTGGGAAGTAGCACCTTTCCTTCTCAGAAAGGTCAGGCCTTCAGAGCAGAGAAAAAAGCCTGGATAGAACAAGCCTGCCATTCCATGCCAGAGCTTTCTGTGGATTCTGAGAGGACTGTTGGAAATTTACAAGGTCAAAAAGTGACCATGACAGATTCTCACAGCAAGAACCTGCTGGAGGCCAAGAAAAAAGCAGGAAGAGAAGCTAGAGAGGTGCACAGTATACGGCACAAAGTGAAAAGAAGTCCACACACATTCTCATCATGGAATCTTGTCCATTTAGAACCCGGGGAACTTACAACGTTGTTAACAGCAATGAAGTCCAGGATGTGACAGACACCATTTGTCAGGGGCTGAGGCCACTGACCGAGAAAAATGGACCAATAAGCAATGAGTATCACAGGTGTGGGTGCAAGGGAGTCCCAAGCATGGGGGATGCACAGCAGACATCAAAGGTAGTCAGAAAAGTGAAAGCCATAAGTTGGGAAGTGGTACCTGTCCTATTCCAGAGAGTTGTCTGAGGCAGGGTATGGGAAGGGGTGAATCACCTCAAAGGCACTTACCTATAGGGAAAGGCCAAAAACTGACAGAGAAAGCCCAAGGTTAGAAAGGACGAAAACACGAATAGAGTTCTACACTCAGTCCCCTTTGGTCTCACATCCAGGCCAGGGCTTGTAAAACAGCAAAAGTGTAGGGATGTCAAGCTGAGTGCTGGGTGAAAGAGACTGGACTGTGTAGGTCTCACTGAAACCTTCTAGCAAGTACACATTAAAGCACAGATACAGAGGAGAGCAAACAATGACGCTCATGTGGAGAAAAGTGCAAATCTGGGCAAGTATGACTGGCTGGGATTAGGCGGAGCCATCTGAAGCCAGGCAAAAATAGCCCAGGTCAGCCCATTCCCACACATCAGGACAGTGTGAGGCATTCCTAAGCTGAACCTCATTCAGAACACTGTTGCAGTTTTGTCCTTCAAGGTAAAGACAGGTCATCTCCTCAGATCAAGAACTAGCCAACGTCATCCAGGGATAGCATCCATAGGCCCTCTAGGCCAATTGTTCTGTGGCCTAAGTCCCCCTCTAGTCATTACATCCTTCCTCCAGCCAACCAGGAGGGGCATCTGCAAGGAGTGTAGGGTAAAGGACAGTGTGCTATGTGTTCTCAGACGTTTCGAGCACAAGTCTGGGACACTGTGACTGGCCATGACTTGGCTGACTCATGCCACGCAGAGTAACACGCACCCAACTAAACCACTCTGGAAATATTACCCCAGTGTGTTGCATCCGTAAGCCTAACCTCACCGAGAAGGCTGTTGCATATTTGACCTTTGGATGCATAAACGTGTCATCTCCCTCAGCTAAAAAGCAAGCCAATGCCGTCCATGGACAAGACCCAGGAGCCACTCTTGTCCAATGAACTTGTCCTGTTCTGGCATTCACCTTCTGGGTTGTGCTGTGCCTCAAATCAAGAAGGTGAAGCATTTGCAAGTAGTGGAGGGTGAAGAATAGTGTGTTACAGATGCCCACTTGGACCTTTCCAAACATTCTCAAACAAGAGTTTGAGGTTCATCCCTCAGAGACTTGTTTGCTAAAGGGCCACT
This sequence comes from Petromus typicus, assembly GCA_004026965.1. Taxonomy (NCBI): domain Eukaryota; kingdom Metazoa; phylum Chordata; class Mammalia; order Rodentia; family Petromuridae; genus Petromus; species Petromus typicus. The sequence continues at coordinate 10,846 of PVIR01017497.1, read as the reverse complement.
GCCCCATACCTAGCTCACCAGGCAGCCCAACACAACACAGAGCAAGGGGCCCTGCTTGGGCACCATGCGGCCAAACCCTTGGAGAGGAGCAAGCACTATAATAGAAAGCAAATGAGAAGAACTCATGTGCGCCAAGGATAAAACTCCAAAAGAAGATGAGGGTGATGTGCCCTTGCTAAGGAGGGAAGCCTGCACAGGAGAAGGCTGCCACTGCATGCCCATTTTGCATGAGGTTTTTTTGAGGACCTATGCCAATTTACAGAATACAAATTTAGCCTGAGTGGCCCACGCATCCAGCTGCCTGGCAGGGGACTGAAAACAAAGTTCAGCACAGAAACCAGGGTGATCCCCAGTGTCCTGCACAGAGCGAGGGAAATCTCCGTGCCCATCCTTGTGTAGGTCTTGTTCAGGAGAGCTTACACCTTTGTTTCCACAACAGGAAGGCAAAGAAGTACAGGTATCATTTGCTGCAGTGAATCCAGGGGCTCAGGTCATTGCCAGAGAAACATGGGCCAATAAGTAAGGAGCATCATAGGTTTGTAATCATGGGAGAACCAACTAGGACCTTGCTCTGCAGACATCAAAGGTAGACAGAAAAGTGTGAGCCATAAGGTAGGAAGTGGTTCCTTTCCTTCTCAGAGAGGCTCCTGAGCAAAGGCACAAGAAGGGAGGACCACTGAGTGTTCACTTTTAGGAAGGCCATAGGTAAAACGTGCAACAGAGTAAGCCCCAGGTAAGGGCAATGAAAGCAGCTGCAGTTTTGGGCTTAATCCCATTTGGCCTCACCTGCAGGGCAGGGCTTGCACAAAAGCAAATGTACGAGGGTAGATGTCAAGCTCAGAGTTAGGCAAAAGAGACTGGACTATTTAGACCTCCTTGAAATCTTGAAGCAAGTAGGATATCAAAGCACACATTCAGAGGAGAGCAAACATTGATGTTCATTTGGAGAACAGGTCAAATCCAAGAAAGAGTGACTGGCTGGGAGATGGATAAGCCATGCAAGTCCTAGCAAAAATAGCACATGTACTCAGTGCTAACTATTCAAAACCCTAACAGCACTCAGAGCTTTGTGGAACTTTGAACTTGGGTGTCAGGGAAATGCTGTCTTTATCAGAAAAAAAGCAGACACAAGCTATCAACAGACAAAAGACAATTATATAGCCTAGCTTACTACACTGTGACCTCAATCAAGGTCCTGTCCTTATGTCCTGGAAAAGTTTTGCCTTATAAGAAAGGGGAGGGGTAACAAATGGAGCACTCCGTGGGGAGAGTGGATTAGGCATGCCCATATGAAACTTTGAATTATACCTGCATTCAAGAACAGGGGAACACCAGAGTAAGGATAATCTATGATGCACAAAACAGTGCATATTTGGGATACTGGCAAAGGCAAGGGGTAGGTGAGCTTCATGAGACTTAGGGAGAAGAGACCAAGCAATCCATTCTGGGAACAGCACCTCAGTGTGATGCATTCCTCACTCTAACCTCACTCACATCCCTCTTGACTTCTGAGGAACCCACATGGAATCTCACTCAGAATATACGGCAGCGATCACCTACCACTGACAGTATACAACAGGCCATCTTGGCCACGATTTCCTGGCTACCTCTCTGTGAAACTTTAGCCATAACACACTATTCAGAATTCGTCTTTAAGCAAAATGACTGTGGCATAGCAATCCCAGCATATTGTGAACTAGAGGGGGCTCAGAGTGCACACATGGAATCTTCGAGGACATTGGTATCCCAAGTCCACACAAGAACACAGGCAAGTTTTTCCATCATGCTGTATCAGTACAATTCAGGTCCCTGAGCAGGGACACCAAGGCCAGGGAGGCCCACATTAGAGTTCTGGAGAAGAGGCCAAGTAGCCCATTCTGGGAACAGCACTTCAGTGTGATGAATTCCTAAACGTCTCCTCACTCAGAAAATGGGAATCAAATTGTATTTCAGCTACACAGAAATCCCATCTTGGTTGGAAAACAAGACAACCTGATCCACCAAAAGACACCATACAATAGGGATCAAAAGTGAGCCGCACCCATCCACAGACAGCATGCAAAGGCCCTCGTGGCCTATCACCTATGAATTCTTTGGCGCTCTCCCCAACAGCTCCTTGCAAGGCGCTGTCCACTAAAGCGGGAAGGGATAACATACAGAGCATTGCCTGAAGGAGAATGGGGTACACGTGCCCATCTGGAACCAGCAAGCACTCGCATTCACAACACAAGTGAAGAGCAGAGTAAGGTTTATCCATCATGTAGAGAACAGTGCATGTCTGGGATACTCGCACAGGGTGGGAGTAGGCGACCTTCACGAGACTTTGGGAGAAGAGCCCAAGCAGCCGAGTGTAGGGACAGCACCTCAGTGAGATGCATTCCTCACTTTAACCTCACTCAGATCCTTCTTGACTTCTGAGGAACTGTCATGTCATCTCAGAATACACAGCAGCAAACCCATGCCATGGACATCATCCAACAGGCCATCTTAGTCATGATTTCATAGCTACTTCTGTGTACCTTTGGCTTTCACACCGGTCAGAATTCGCCTTTCATCAAAATGACTGTGGCATAGCATGTCCAGCATATTGTGAACAAGAGGGGGCTCACTGAGCCCCCATGGAACCTCCAAGGACATTGGTATCCCAAGCATCATACAAGAGCATAGGCAAGTTTTTCCATCATGCTGAGAACAGTGCAACTCGGGGACACTTGAGTAGCCAAGGCTTGGGTGGCCCACATTAGATTTCTGGAGAAGAGGTGAAGTAGCCCATTCTGGGAAAAGCACCTCAGTGTGATACATTCTAAATGTCGCCTCACTCAGATAATGGGAAGCACAATGTACTTTGGATACAGAGAAATGCCATCTTGGATTGCAGTAGTGCTGGGGTCGGAGCCTACTGGCCTACAGTCGCACGCTGCTGGAAGAGCGCCCAGGGACTGAGTATAACAGCGGTCAGTACCACGGAGGTGGCGGCTTACCAGTCGCGCTGAGGTCGGAACCTGCCGCCCTCCAGGCCCACATAGCCGGAAGAGCGCCCAGGGACTTTGTATAACATGGGGCAGAGCCGCGGAGACAGCCTGGGCCACTGTAGTCACTCCGCAGGGTTTGGAGCCTGTCGGCCTCCAGACCCACACCGGAAGTGTTCCCAGGGACTGAGTATAACTGTAGGAAGAGCCATAGAGGCGGTGGCCCGCGCCATTGCAATTGCGCCGGGTTCGGAGCCTGATGGCTTCCAGGCCGACGCTGGAAAAGCACCCAGGGATTCAGGGTAACAGCGGGCAGAGCTGGGGAAGCGGAAGCCAGCGCCCTCGTAGCCAAGGAGGCCCAGAGTCTGCCTTTCTCCACGTCAACTGCATAAGCACATCCAGGGACTCTGTATTGGTGAGTAGGTGGGCCTATCAGAATGTCAGCCAGTACCACTGCAGCAGCATAGGGGACGCAGCCTACTGGTCTCCAGGCCTACTGCACAAGCGAGCCCAGGGACTCCGTACTGGTGCATAGGTAGGCCTTTTGGAACCTCAGGTAGCACCATTGCAGCAGTGCAGGAGCCAAAGCCTTCCTGCCTCTAAGCAAATGGGAGAAGGTGTTCTGACTGTATTGTTTGAGTGCCACATATGGTGTGTCAGAACTAGGAGTTTTTCTTTAGGTCTCAATACAGACTGTAAAGAACAACCCAGGAAACACTGATATTTTAAGGGTCGTAAATATTAGGAGGAAAGAGACTTGCAACAAAACAGGGCAGGCACAAAGCCAAAACAACAGCAACGACAAAAACTCAAAGAGGAGGGAACATTCAAAGTCTCAGATGCAAAGATACTCACCTCAAGGTAACACAGGGGGAAGGGAAATAGAGAAGTTTGAAGGCTATTCTCCAGGGTCCTCGGAAATGGTAACCAAAGCACATCTAGTAAAACGGAAATCAGAACTGATCTCTGAGATGAAAGCAGAGAAATTGGACACAGTCAACACTATGATTAATAAAGCTAAAGAGGAAATCATCGAATTGATAGAATCCAAGATAGCAAAAACAATGGAACCTTTTAAACACCTACAAGCAGAGGTGCAGGAAATTAAGAAAGTGAAAGTTTACACAATAGAATGAATATGGCAGAAGACCGAATTTCAGACCTAGAAGACAGGATCACAACCAATGACCCGGAAAGGCATAATCTATGGAAAAAAGCAAGGGATAATGAAAAATCAATCCAACAGCTCCTAGATGATTCAAAGAAGAAAAACATAAGATTAATTGGAGTCACTGAGGAAGCAGGAGACAATACAAAACACATTAAAAAACTATTCACAGAGAAAATGGCAGAGACCTTCACAGGAAAAGGAAAAGAATTAGATATATAAATATATGAAGTATACAGAACTCCACACGCCCATAACATGAAAAAATCTATACCTAGGCATATACTTATAAAAGTTCCAGATATTAAAAAAAAGAATGAAATACTGAAAGCAGCCAGAGAAAACAATTACATGCCAAGGGATGCCCTTCAGGATCACAGCAGACTTTTCAACTAAAACACTCAATGCAAGAAGAGCCTGGAGTGAAGTGTTTAAAGTCCGAAAGGAAAACAACTTCCAACCCAGACTGATGTATCCTGCAGAACAATCCTTCAAAATTGATGGGAAAATAAGATACTTCCATGACAAAGAACAACTGAAAAACTTCACAAATATGAAACCTGAGCTCCAAAACATTCTAAAGAATATACTGGAGAAAAATAAGGAAAATTACAAATCCATGAGACCTAATTGAGTCAACAAATGGGGCCAAACGAGAAACTAATGGAGGGCAAAGTGGAATATCAGAGCCAAGAACAGGAAAACATAGCAGCATTAAATTTGCCTATATCAGTCATAACTATTAATGTCAATGGACTCAATGCACCAATTAAGAGATACAGACTGGCAGAGTGGAACAAAAAGCATGATCCTACAATCTGCTGCATACAAGAAACATATCTAACTCAGAAAGAAACCCATGGAGTGAAAGTAAAGGGATGGAAAACAATACTCCATGCGACAGGAAACAGTAAAAAAAAACCAGGAGTGGTGATCTTGGTTGCAGACAGAATAGACTTCAAGCCAAAACTGATACAGAGAGATAAGGATGGACACTATTTTTTAGTATAAGGAAAAGTCCAAGAGAAAGAAATAACAATCTTAAATATCTATACACCAAATTCTAGTGCACCGAACTATATAAAACAAACATTAATGGACATGTAAAACCAGATAAACTCCAATACAATAATAGTAGAGGACCTCAATACCCCACTGTCACAAAGAGACAGATCGAACGAACAAAAAGTCACTAAGAAAACACTTGAGCTAAACCACTCTTCAGCAAATGGACTTAAGAGATGCCTACAGAATATTTCAACACACAAAGTCAGAATTTACATTTTTCTCAGCTGCTCATGGATCATTCTCCAAAACAGACCATGTGCTGGTTCACAGAACAGGTTTAAACAAATATAAAGAGACTGAAGTCATCCCTTGTGTACTGTTGGACCATAGTGTCCTCCAGTAGGAGCAGAATAGCAAAAGAAAGCCCAGGATCCTCACAAACACATGCAAACTGGACAACACTCTGCTGACCAACTAATGGGTCACAGAAGAAATTAGAGAAGAAATTGAACAGTTCTTACAACTAAACAATAACCCCAATACAACATTTAGAAACTTATGGGACATAATGACAGCAATTCTGGAAGGAAAATTCATAGCACTGAAGGCCTACATCCAGAAAACGGAGCAAGCTCAAATAAACAATTTAATGCTGAACCCCAAGTGACTAGAAAGAGAGGAGCAAGACAAACCCAAAGCTCAAACTAGGCAAGAAATTATAAGGATAAAGGCAAAAACTGTTGTAATAGAAACTAAGACAATGGTACAAAAAAAATCAATGAATGCAAAAGTTGGATCTTTGAGAGGATAAACAAAACTGATAGACCCTTAACCAACCTTATTAAACAAAGGAAGGAAAAGGCTCATGTCTATGCTATTAGCAATGAGAATGGAGAAATTACTAAAGACCTAGAGGAAGTCTACAGGATAATAAACACCGTTTGAAAATGTATACTTTAATAACATAGAAAATATAGAAGAAATGGATATATTTCTAGACACATATGAACTTTCAAAGCTGAATAAAGAAGATAAAGAAATGTTAAATACCACAATAACAATCTGTGAAATTGAAAATGTAATGAAAAACCTGCCAACAAAGAAAAGCCCTGGACCTGATGGCTTTACTGCTGAATTCTATAACACTTTTAAAGAAGAGTTAGTGTCTCTATTTCTTAAACTCTTTAATGAACTTGAAAGGGAAGCAGTACTCACAAACTTTTTCCTGGAAGCAACTATTACCCTGATTCCAAAAACAGAGAAAGACCCAACCAAAAAGAGAACTACATGCCAATCTCCCTAATGAACATTGATGCAAAAATCCTCAATAAGACACTGGCAAACAGAATACAGAGAATTATCAAAAAGATAATACACCCAGACCAAGTTGGATTCATCCCAGGGACACAAGGATGGTTCAATATGCATAAATCAATAAATGTTATACACTATATTAACAGATTCAAGGACAAAAACCATATGATCATCTCAATTGATGCAGAAAAAGTGTTTGACAAAATACAACACCCATTTATGTTCGAAACCCTACAGAAGATTGGAATAGATGGTCTGTATCTCAAACTAACAGAAGCTATCTAGGAGAAACCATCAGCCAGCATCATACTAAACGGTCAAAAATTGAAACATTTCACACTAAGATCAGGAACAAGACAAGGATGTTCTCTTTCAACACTTCTGTTCAAAATAGTTCTGGAAATATTAACCATAGCAATTAGGCAAGATGTGGAGAGCCGTGCTGGTGCCACACCTAAAAGATGGCGCCGGCTTCCGTTCTCTTTCCTCCTGATGGCGCGCGCTCCCTCTGCCACATAACTCCTTGCGGGGTACTAGGCTGACTCAAGCATAGTTTGGTTGCTGCGCGGACCAATGGTAGGTCACTACACCTGATCTCCTGATTGGCAGAAGAGATGCTTATAAGGCGCTGCGCAGGCTGGGGAGGAGGAGACTCCATTATGCTGTAAAGGGATCCTGAATAAACCGCTTGAAGAAGAGTTCCGGGTTGTGTCTTTCTTGCTGGTAGAGACGGACGCGACAGCAAGAGAAAGAAATAAAAGGAATAAAGACAGGAAAATAAGAAGTTAAAATGTCATTATTTGCTGATGGCATGATACTCTATCTAGAAGATTCTATAAATTCAATTAAAAAAACTGCTGGACCTAATCACCAAATTTAGTCACGTAGCTGGTCACAAGGTCAACGTTCCAAAATCAACAGCCTTTGTACACACAAATAGTAGACCCACTGAGATAGGGAGTCAGTCCCTTTTACTATAGCTCCAGAAAAAATAAAACAACTAGGAATCAATCTAACAAAGCACGTGAAAGACCTCTACCTGGAAAAATATAGCACTCTGAAAAAAGAGATAGAAGATGCTATCAAAACATGGAAAGACATACCTTGCTCCTAGGTAGGAAGACAATATTGTCAAAATGACTATACTTCCAAAACTACTATACAGATTCAATGCAATCCCTGTTGAAATCCCAACAGGATATTTCACAGATCTAGAGAAAAAAACCCAAACTTTCATCTGGAACCACAAAAGACCTAGAATAGCAAAAGCAATTCTAAGTAACAGGGACATGTTAGGGGGTATTACAACTTCGAACCTGAAACTATACCATAAAGCCACCATGATAAAAACTGCATGGTACTGGCAAAGTAACAGACCTGAGGATCAATGGAGTAGAATAGAAGATCCAGAAACTACTCCAGATACACTGAGCCACCTCATCTTTGACAAAGGAGCCAAAAATCCTCAATGGAGGAAAGATAACCTCTTTAACAAATGGTACTGGAAAAACTGGGCTTTAACTTGCCAAAGACTAAAACTGGATCTAACTCTTTCACTGTGTACCAAGCTAAAATCAAAGTGGATCAGAGACTTAAATATTAAAACAGACACTCTAAACCTGTTACAAATTAGGTTAGGTAAAACTCTAGAAGACATTGGCTTAGGGAAAGACTTCATGAACAAAACTTCTACAGCACAGGAATTGGCTGAAGAAATCAACCAATGGGACCTCATTCTTTTAAAAAGCTTCTGCACAGCAAAGGAAACCACCAACAGAGCAGAAAGGCAACCAACAATGTCGGAAAAAATCTTTACCAGCTGTTCCTCAGACAAAGGGCTACTATCTAGAATATACAAAGAGCTCAAAAATACCAGCCCACCCAAATTTAATGACCCAATTCAAAAATGGGCATCTGAAATGAACAGATGTTTTTCACAGGAAGAGGTAAGAGCAGCTAAGAAGCATATGAAGAAATGCTCAACATCATTAGTCATTTGAGAGATGCAGATGAAAACAACACCGAGATTTCATCTCATTCCACAGAGAATGGCTGCCATTTCATGTAGCCTTACTCAGAACATGGTTGCAAATCTGTACTTCAGTGCCACACTCATCTCAGTCAGATCCAAAGCTAGCCAACGTCATCAACAAACAGCTTGCAATAGGCCCTCCTAGGCCATTGTCCTAGGACCTCATTCACGTTCTTGCTCTCATGTCCTGGCGAAGACTCAACTTCCAGAAATGGGCTAGGGGGTAACAAAATGAGCACTGCGTGAAGGAGAATGAGCTATGTGTGCCCATTTGGAAGCTTGAGACACACTTGCATCTAGAGCACAAGTTAAAAGCAGAGTAAGATTTTTCCATCATGTGGAGAACAATGCACCTCCAGGAAACTTCCACTGGCCCTGACTTGATGACCCCTCTTAGTCATAGGAAGATTAGTCCAAATTAGCCCATTATGGAAATATCCCAGGCCCTAACTTTAATCTCACTTTTCTTAAAATTTTAATTTTCTCCTTCTGAAGCACAGACATATCATCTCTCTGTGAATAAAAAGTATCGAACACCTTCCATTGACAGTATCCAACAAGCCCTCTTGGCCATTATTCCTGAGCTCTTTGTTTCCCTCTGTGTATAACATACTGAGCAGAGAATGTACCTCTCATCAAAGCCTTGGAGATGTTATGCTGAGCATATTGTGAAATAGTGTGGGCTATGAATGCCCACTTGGAACCTTCTAGAACATTTGAGTCTAGAGTATAAGTTAAGACATAGCTAAGTTTTTCCATCATGTGGAGAACAGTTGAACTCCTGGACAGTGCAAGTGACCGTGAGTTGTCTGACCCATATCAGTCATAGTAAAACTAGCGAAAATCATTGCAGTTTGATATCTTTACCCAGTTTTATGCATTCCTAACACTATTCTCACTCCAAACTCTATTGGTAGTTTAATTAAAGGCACAGATATGTCATCTGTCTCTGATTGAATGTGAGCCCCAGTCATCAATGGACAGCATCCCATAGGCCCTTCTAGCCCACTGTTCTGTCCCCTCATTCGCGCGCTGGCCCTACATCTTGGGGAGGGCTTGCCTTCCAACAAAGGGCTAGTGGGTAAGAAAGTGAGCACTGCATGAATAGTGGGCTATGAGTGCCCACTTGGATCCATCAAGGACATTTGTGTCCAGAACACAATTTAAGAGCAGAGCCAGTTTATTCCATATTGTGGAGAACAGTGCAACTCTGACATTGTGTCTGGCCATGAGTTGCCTGACCTATGCCAGCCATAGCGCAAATAACCCAAGTCAGCATATTCTGCTAAAGTTACCCCAGTGTGACAATTTCTTAAACTTATCTTCACCAATATTTCTGTTGCAGCTTTTTGCTTTCTAGGCACAGACTTGTCATCTCACTCAGATCAAAAGTGATCCATCACCATCCATGTATAGCACACAGAAGATCTTTTTAGACAATAGTCCCATGCCTTCAGTCCCCTTCTGGCACTTAATCTGTGGTACAGCTCTGCCTCCAACAAAGGGGTGGGGTCACCCAGCTAAACACTGCATGAAAGAGTGTGCTATGGCTATGTGTCCTTCCTTGCAACCTTCAAGCACATTTGAATCCAGAGCCCAAGTTGAGATACACCAATATTTTCTGAAGAGAATAGTACAACTCTGGGACATGGTGACTGACCATGGGTTGGCTGACCTATACCAGCCATAGTGAGAATAGGCCAAGTCAACCAATTCTGGAAACATCACCCCATTGTGACACATTCCTAACCCTAACCTTACTCAGATCATTGCTGCAGCTTTGTCCCTTTGAGGCACAGTCATATCATCTCACTCAGATCTTAAGGGAGCCATCACAATGCATGGACAGCACCTAGTAGGCCCTCTTGTCTAATCATCCCATGCCTTGCTCACCAGGCACCCCAACGGAAGATAAGAGTGAAGGGGCCTATCACAGGCTCCACCAGGTCACACCCTCAGAGAGGAGCAAGCGCTATCCTCGAAGGCAGATGAGAAGCACTCATGTCCTGCAAGCTTCAAACTCCAAAAGAAGATGAGGGTGACATGCCCATGCCAAGGAGGAAAGCCTGCACAGGACAAGCTTCCTGTTCCATGCCCAGTCCTAGTGTGGGTTCTGAAAGGATGTGTGTCAATTTGCAGGGTACAAAAGTGGGCCTGAATCTTCACAAACACATGGAAACTGAACAACATTCTGCTGACCAACCAATGGGTCATAGAAGAAATTAGAGAAGAAATTGAGCAGTTCTTACAACTAAACGATAACCCCAGTACAACATATAGAAATTTATGGGACACAATGAAAGCAGTTCTACGAGGAAAATTCATAGCACTGAAGGCCTACATCCAGAAAACGGA
>PVIR01017496.1:5387-34952 GCA_004026965.1 Petromus typicus | reverse complement strand
AAGTAATAAAAAAGAGAAAAAAATATCAATTTGTAGTTGGGCCTAGTGGCTCTTGCCTATGATCCCAGCACTCTGGAAGGCTGAGGCAAGAGGATCACAAGCCTGGGTGACAGTGACTTAGTCAGATTCTGTTCCAAAATAAATTAAAAAAAAAAAAAATGAAGGGTTGGAAATGTAGCTCAATACAGAAGTCCTCAGTTCCATTCCCTTATTGCCAAAACAAACAGTAAGAAAGAACTCCCATGACCCCCTTGGTTTAGCTCTCACAGAGTGCTATAGGGAGCTCCAGTCTATACTCTAGAGTCCTGGCTGGAAGTTTCTAAGAAGGTAAAAAAAAAAAAGAAAGAAAAAAAAAAGCTTGGGAAGTACACATAGGAACAATCTTTACAATTTTTAAAACTTCTTGTGAGTTTATAATGATGTTTTTTATAAAAAAAAACAAAAAGAAAAAAAAAATCAAAACACATGTGATTTTGGCTGTTCCAAGCCTCTCCCCCCTTGGGAGTGACTCAGAGCAGTCACCCTTTTGCAGTGCTGAGATTCTTCCCTGGGAGAGACCCCACTGGGCTGCTGAGGGCTGGCCCTTGTGCTGTTGGGGAGCCAGGATTAGGAACCAACTAGTCTCACTGTCTATTTCACTTTCACTTTTGTTTTCCCTCGAAATGAGAGAGGAGCTGGGGAAAGGCCAGCGGCGATCTTTACTCCCAGGCTTAGCTGCCTGTCAGTAGCACTGGCAACATTTGCTGCCTCCTCCTCCACGGAGCTGGAGCTGGGAGCACTGCAGTCTGTTGCTCACCCCAGGCCTCAGGATGGCTGTTCCGGAGCCTTCTGAGTCATCGCTGGACAGGGAGCTCTACTCCAGGCAGCTGTGAGCCTTGCCGTGAGGGAGGCAGTGGGTGGCCTTCAGGTTTCGGTCTTAACTGCTTACTCTTCTGCTGTCCATTCACAGGCCTGTGCTGGGCCCAGCTGCCATGAACAGAATTAGGGAAGCCAAGGTCCTGCTGTCCGGCCTGCAGGGCCTGGGGGCTGAGGTGGCTAAGAACTTGGTCCTGATGGGAGTGGGTAGCCTCACCTTGCATGATCCCCATCCCACCTGCTGGTCTGACCTGGCTGCTCAGGTAAGGGTCCTAGGAGGCTTTTGGTTCTCAGATTAGAGTGGGGTCCAGACCTGAGGAGTCTGCTCAAGCTGCCTTGGGTCTCTGCCTAGTTTCTTCTCTCGGAGAGGGACTTGGGAAAGAGCAGAGCTGAGGCCTCTCAAAAACACTTGGCTCAACTCAATGAAGCTGTCCAGGTTTTCGTCCACCCCGGTGACATCACTGAGGACCTACTGCCGAAATTCCAGGTGCTTTCCGTGGTGTGCCTTCCAGGCCAGTCCTGCCTCCCACTCTGTCCCTCAGCCGCTCTGGACCTGCTGATGATGGTGTTTACCTAGGTGGTGGTGCTGACTGCCTCCCAGCTGGAGGAGCAGCTGATGGTGGGCGCCTTGTGCCACAAACTTGGAGTCTGCTTTCTAGTGGCTGACACCCGAGGCCTCGTGGGGTGAGTAAGATGACTTGCCTAGCCTAGCACATCTTAACTAGCATGTGGTCCACCTTTCCTGTCCCTCCATTCTAGCCCGCAGGTCTGCTGTAGTAACTAGTTCCTGCATCTCTCTCTGCTTTGTCTTCCAATTTGAGCCCTCTGGACCTTTCCTAGTGTCCCCTATTCTTCATCACAACCCATGAGCCACCTCCATGACCCCTGCCACTTCGTACTAGGCAATTGTTCTGTGACTTTGGGGAGGAGTTCATAGTGCATGAACCTACAGAGGGGGAACCCCTGACAGCTGCCATCCAGCACATCACCCAGGTAGGTGCAGAGATATGGATATTTACTTGCTGGCCAAGGAAGAGTTGCTAGAGCCTGTGGAAGACAGATATGGGCACCTCTGAGTCAAATCACCTCTTACCCAGGGGTCCCCGGGCATCCTTACTTTGAGAGAAGAAGACAAGCAGCACTCCTTCTGTGATGGGGACTTGGTGACCTTCTCAGGCATCGAGGGCATGGCTGAGCTCAATGGCTGTTCTCCTCGGCCCATCCGTGTGCAGAGTAAGTCACCCTCCTCCACCCCGTGTGGGTGCACACACCCTGGTCCTTGGAGCTAGGTTTTCCTTCACCTTCCCCAGGGTCCAGCCAGGTCTAGGCGGGACAGGAATGAAAACCACTCAGGTTCAGGGCTCCTAACCTTTGGGCTGGATCTCTCCCAGCGGATCAGTCCTTGGAGATTGGCGACACATCAACTTTTTCCCCCTACTTACATGGTGGAACTGTCACCGAAGTCAAGAGACCGGAGACTGTGAGACATGTGAGTGCATGTGCATCTGACAGGGGAGCACTTGAGCAGCTGGAGAAGCCATGCAGTGCCTAAACCTGACGCTGAGCTGCTCTCTGCAGAAGCCCTTGGACAGAGCCCTAATCCATCCCCATATTGTGGCTTCAAGTGCCCAGGAAGCCCACCGTGCCCACTGCCTACATCAGGCTTTCCGTGCGCTGCACAAGTTCCAAAACCTCCATGGTCGGCCACTGAAGCCCTGGGATCCTGTGAGTGAGCCCCGCACCACCTTCAGCCTATCTGGTTGGTGTCTCACCTGCCAGACCTCACCCCATGACCATTCACGGGTCTATGTGACAGTTTATCCACTCCAAAAAATGACGTGAAACAATTATCTTTTGTGGGGGGGCTGTAGTGGGGAATGAATGTTGGATATTTAGGGTATTATACCATGTACTAGGCAAACACTCTTTTCTTTTTTGGTTTTGTTTTGTTTTACGAGACAGTTTCACTATGTAGTCCAGGCTGGCCTCAAACTCAGCAATCCTCTTGCCTCAGCCTCCCAAGTGGTAGGATCACAGGTATACACTACCATGCACTGCTCTCTTCTTTGGTTTTTGTTATTTTTAGAGACAAGGTCTCACTAAGTTGTCTAGGCTGGCCTCAAACTTGCCATCTTCCTGCCTCAGCCTCCCAAGTAACTGAGATTACAGGCATATGCCACTATATCCAGCTGAAAGCCACTATCTTTAGACTAGAGGCTAGGAAAGCGCAAGGCATACAGCCTTGTGACCTCAGCTCTGTCCTAACATACCAGAGCCAGTCTGGAAGCTGCATCCAGACTGGTAGAGCCTTCCAGGCCTCTGTTTTATACTGGGCATCCTCTGTTGGTGATAGCCAGGCCTTCCCCCCTAGGCTTCTGCTTCCTCTCTTGTGGAACAAGATGGCTCGCTGCCTGAAGGCAGAACTCAAGTTGAGGATGGTATTCCCACAGAGACCTATTCTACAGGTTGATGCAGAGATCATGGTAACCCTGTCACGGGACCTGGGACCACTGAAGGGGGTAGAAGAAGAGCCACTGGATGAGGCCCTCCTTCGGACAGTTGCCCTGAGTAGTGCTGGTATCCTGAGCCCCATGGCATCCGTTCTGGGAGCAGTGGCTGCCCAGGAAGTTCTGAAGGTAGGCACAGACAGGGAAAGGCATGGAGTGGGGAAGTTCGCCCTAGAGAGTTTATCAACCTAGGTGGAGGCTGCTTAGGTGTTGACAGACGCCCTCAGACTGAAGTGTCACCCCTAGGCAGTCTCCAGAAAGTTCCTACCCCTGAACCAGTGGCTGTACTTTGATGCCCTTGACTGTCTCCCAGAAGATGAGGAACTCCTTCCCAATCCTGAGGACTGTGCTCCGGTAAGACTTGGTGCAAGGGTCCAAGCCTTATACCAAATCATGAGGAATGGTCCTAAGGTCCTCAGTTAAAGATTTAAGGGAACAATGGGCCGGGGATTTAGCTCAGTGGTTCCGGCGCCTGTCTTGGAAGCGCAAGGGCCCGGGTTTGATTCCCCAGTGACCACATACAATACTGGGCATGGAGACTCACGCCCAGCAGCAACCAGTACCACATACCACAGTGCCGGGCGTGGTGGCTCACGCCTGTAATCCCAGCACTCGGGAGGCAGAGGCAGGAGGATTGCTTTGATGTGAGTTGGAGGCTGAGCTTGGGGCCAGCCTGAACTACAAAGTGAGACCCTGTCTCAAAAAACCTTAAAAAAAAGACTTAAGGAAACAAGAAGACGGAACACAGGCAGGCACAGACCAGCACCTCTCTCTGTGTTCCCTAGAGAGACTCGCGCTATGACGGACAAATTGCAGTGTTTGGGGCTGGTTTTCAGGAGACCTTGAGTCACCAGCGCTACCTCCTGGTGAGCTGCGTGGGGTGAGGATGGATTCGTTTTGGGGAGGATTAGCTCAGCCCCCTCCCCCTTAAGGCTGCTTCTGACAACAGGTAGGTGCCGGTGCCATTGGCTGTGAGCTTCTCAAAAGCTTTGCCCTGACGGGCATGGGAGCTGGCGACAGTGGAGGCGTGACTGTTGTAGACATGGACCGCATAGAGTACTCCAACCTCAGCCGTCAGTTCCTCTTCAGGCCCAGGGACATTGACGTAAGTGCCAGCCCCTCCTACACTTATGTCCTAGGTTGCCTTCCCATAATGCCCCTGTATCCAATATCTTCTCCCTTCTTTCCAGAAGCCCAAGGCAGAGGTGGCTGCAGCAGCTACTCAAAATCTGAACCCAGACTTAGAGGTGATTGCCTATGTTCAAGTCTTGGATCATACTACAGAACACATCTATGGAGACAACTTCTTCTCCCATGTGGATGGTGTGGTTGCTGCTGTGGACAGCTTCGAAGCCCGTGAGTGCTTAACTTGGTGCTCAGCATCTTGCCCAAGTCCAGTGTGCCAGTCCCACTCCTGACCATCTACCCCCTTGCCAGGCCAGTATGTGGCTGCTCGCTGCATCCACTACCTAAAGCCACTTCTAGAGGCGGGCACACAGGGCACTAAGGGCAGTGCTTCAGTGTTTGTGCCACACGTGACTGAAGTTTACCAAGGCCCTGCTTCAGCCGAAGCTTCGGAGGATGCCCCAGCCCCTGTCTGCACTGTGCGACGCTTCCCCAGCACATATGAGCATGCCCTGCAGGTAAATGCCTACCTTCCCACCCAGCTCAGCACTCAGCAGCCGATCTGCTCCTCAGATAGTTTTGTCCTCCTTCCCCTACAGTGGGCTCGGAATGAATTTGAGGGACTCTTCCGACTATCTGCAGAGACCATCAACTGCTACCAGCAGTAAGGCCCCCAACAGGTAGAGGGAAGTCCAGGGCTCTTAGCACAGGGCTCAGCCTCCAACTCCCTCTCTCTCAGCAGGGCGTGCCCTTCCCTACCAGATGTGGATGGGTCACAAACGCTGACCTCACTACAGCTGGTGCTGGGTGTCCTGCGAGTGCGCCCACAGACCTGGCAAGACTGTGTCATGTGGGCCCTTGGCCACTGGCAACTACGCTTCCATGATGACATCAAACAGCTGCTGAGTCTCCTTCCACCTGATAAAGTGGGTGGACAGGGGCCAAGTGACTGAGGACTCATGGGGACTAGACAGAGCTCAACAGACTTTGTTTCCCTAGGTGCAGGAGGATGGAACTCTGTTCTGGTCAGGTCTGAAACGGTGTCCCCAGCCCCTGGGATTTGACATCAGCCAGGTGAGTGTGGTCCTCTGGGAAGCCTTGACGTAGAGATGCACAAGTGCTAGAGAGAGTTGTATTTGTGGGTGTCCACATGTGAGGCTATCCACCTGCAGATGGGCAGCGGACCCACCCCAACTGCTCATAGGTGCTTATTCACACCCATACGTCTCTGGCTGTAGGATATACATCTTCTCTACATACTGGCAGCTGCCAACCTGTATGCCCAGATGCATGGACTGCCTGGCTCATCAGATCAGATTGCACTCAGAGGACTGCTGGAGTTGCTGCTACAGACCAGCTCCTGGCCCCTGGCCCCTGTTTTAGCTGAGTCTGGTGAGATTCCTGGCCCTGTCCCCCTACTGCCACTCAAAGGCCTGACCCTGTCTTCAGCATGTGCTACAGAAAGGACATGGGGTCTTGGGTCCCTCCAACCAAGTGACTACCTCTTAGGCCCTCTTACCTTGTTTCTCACTAGCCCCATCTTCTGGCTCTACCAGGATCTCCTCCCCCTGTTATCTAGTGCATATTCTGGTTCTCTTGGAAAATATTAGAATTAAAAAGCCTGGGAGATGTCTAACTTAAGACAGTCACATGAGTGTGTGCACTTGCACAGATGGGAAGGCAGGAGAAGAGCTGTAGCGTCAATCAGTGGGCTCTTTCATTTGATCAAGAAGTGACAGTCTTGGCAGACACTAAGAATAGGTACCAGGCTCCAGGAAGAACGCAGGAGACAGAATAAGGACAGCCAGCACCTCCTCCCCTGATAGACCCTGAGCAGTTAAAGGAACTGCAAAAAGCCCTGGAAGTCTGGAGCAAGGGCCCACCCCTGAAGCCCCTGGTGTTTGAGAAAGTGAGTTTCCAAATGGAGGTAAGAAGTTGGGCTGCGAAGATTGTGGGGGAATTGAAGAGCTAAAAAGTAGACTTGAGTTTTCTTCCCACTGGGGCCCCACAAGCAGCTGACTCTCCTTGAGCCTCAGCCTCATGGTGTGGTGAAGGGGAGATGACGAGCACCAGCCACAGAACCACGAGGAGATCTAGCTGTGGCACAGGTGGCCGCGGCGAGGGGCACTGCCTCAGTGTTCACATGCTGTCACTTCGGCTGTACAGGATGAAGACAGCCACTTCCACATGGACTTTGTGAGAGCAGCAGCTAGCCTGCGGTCTCAGAACTATGGGATCTCAGAACCAGCAGACTATGCTCAGGTAACCCCAGCTCTTCAGGGGTAGGCCTGGAAATGGGGCCCCATTCTAGTGCTACATTGTGCGCCAGATCAAATCCCCTGTCCTTGGCAGAGCATGAGAATCGTGAGCCAGATCATCCCAGCCATTGCCACCACTACAGCGGCAGTGGCAGGCCTGCTAGGCCTAGAGCTGTATAAAGTGGTGGGCAGGCCACGGCCTGTTGGTGCCTTTCGTCATACCTACCTGCACCTGGCTGAAAACCGCCTCCAACGCTCAGTACCTTCCACCCCGGCCATCCAAAAGGTGAGCCCTCAACACTCTACCCTACTCCCCTACTCTGGAGTTTTCCCCACACCCCCCCCAAACAGGCCCCACTCTAGGCCTGGTGTAGTGGTGCATGCCTGTCATCTCAACTACTCAGGAGGCTGAGGCAAGAGGATCCCAAATTTGAGGCTATCCTAAGCAACCTAATAAGATCTTGTCTCAAAATAAAATAAAATAAGGGCTGGCAGAGGCTCTGGGTTCAATCTCCAGTACAAAACTAAACTAAACTAAAAATGAAGGCAAGTCCAGGGCCACTGTAGCTTTTTGGCACTCTCTAGAATCCAGACAGTGGGGGAGTCCTTATGACGCCTCTAGCCCCCTCCCCACTAAGAAGCCAGGCTGGGACCTGTCAGACACAGGAAGCAGCCATCAGCCACTCCCCCTCTCTCTCACACACACACAAAGAGTCCAGGGTCTGGGGTAGCTGCAGCTTTAACTCATTAGTGGAGCCAGACATCTCCACAGCCCCCTCCTTTCCAGGAGTGTCTGAGCGAGGAGCTGTTGGGGGGGCAGGGTAGGAAAGAGACCAGGGTTGTACCTCAAGAAGGAGCTCAGGGGCTCAGGTTCTCCCTTCGGGGCCCTGGCCTATCTGCTCAAGGCCGAGTTAAAAGGCACCAGGCTTACCACTGGGAATGTGGGTCTGCACCCCTATAAGGGGGTGTGCTTGGGTCTCAGACCTGTTTATCAGTCTGGGCATCCCTGGTGTGTGGGCAGGTAGCAAGTTTGCACATTTGTGTGCCAGATGGGAGCCCAGGGCTCTTCCTCAATGTGGGCATGCATACATGTGCATGTGGGTACATGTGTGGGTGTTCGTGGGCTTGTGCCACGTGTGCTCTGACAAGTACAGGGCTGGGAATGCCTCTAGTTGTGTGCCTACACTGTGCAGTGGTGCCATTTCCTTCAGGCACAGGAAAAGGGGCAGAGGGAATGCCCTTTCTAGGGAAGAGGGCAGAGGTCACTGGCCAGTCCTGGGCCTTGCTGGGTAGCTCTGGGGTCCCTTTGGACACAGGACACAGGGCCCCTTTGTGAAGTGCCCCACCTCTAAGCAGCACACAGGCTGCCTTTGTCCACAGAACTGAGGAGTGAAGGAGCCTCCATCTTCATCTAGCCTAGTCCCAGCTCAATCCCAGTGTATTGTCTAAGGGCTGGGAAGACCTCCGTGTTCTGGGCTCCGGCTGCTGTCCACCCTTCTGTCCTCAGCCCCAGACACCAGAATCTCATGACTCTTGAAACAAGAAAGGAAACGTGACAGGAAGAAGAGGCTTCTGTGGACTGCCTGTGTCCCACTGGGTTCTCTGGGCCAGTATGGACCTGGTGGTCACTGTGCCCTTTGCCCCAAAGTATACATGAATAGTTCAAGGTTCTGTAAGGATGGGCGAGTAGGAGGTGTCCCCAGCCCTTAGCCTTGCAACTGAGGAACATACAGCTTTATCAGAGACTACAGCAGCCTGGCTCTGACTTCCTCAGGAAGCACCACCCCCTCGCCCCCCACCTCCAGCAACTGGCCTGTGTGATGGATCATCTGTTTCCCTGTGTGGGCCCCAGAGCCCCATTTCCTGTGCTGGCCCCAGCCTGGGCCCAGATTCCACCTTCCACCCCCCACTCCCTGGCTCTGCTTCCTGCCTCCAGCCCAGCCCCTCCCCTAAGAAAGGCTGCTAGGAACTGGGACAGGGGTTGCAACTTGGATAAGCAGTCTCTCTCTCTCTCTTCCCTACTTCCACCCGCAGTTCCATCACCTGGAATGGACCCGTTGGGACCGCCTAAAGGTGTTTGCTGGGCAACCCGAGAGGACTCTGGAGTCACTGTTGGCCCATCTCCAGGTGTGCCCTTACCCCACTCTGCCCTGGCTCCGCCCAGGCTGGCTCAGCAGGCATCTGACCTGTTTCTTTCTAGGAACAACATGGGCTGAAGGTGACGATGCTGCTGTATGGTCAGGCTGTGCTCTATTCAGCCAGAGGGTCCCCTGAAAGTCAGGCCCAATACCTCTCATTAAGGTGAGCCTCCACCTGGCTGTGGCCAGGCCCTGTCTGCCTCTAGAGGTTGAAGACCGACAGCATACAGCCTTTCTTTCTCCTGATCCCACTCGGGGCCCCTTTCACCTTCCTGAAGCATTCTTTGACCAAATGGAGCCAGCAAATGGGCTGGGGGTGGGGCAGCGCTGAAAGCCCAAGGAGGGGCTGCTTTAGGGGCTGCCTGCTTGGCCTTCCCCACTGGCTCCCCACTCCCTGCCTAGCTCCCCTTCACAGCCCACTCTCAAGGGACCCAAAGCTTCCTGCCTCCCGCCCGCCCCTCCAGCTGCTCCTAAAATAGTTTCAGATGTTTCCTGTCTTGAGCTACTCCTGCTCCTGGTTTGAGCTCTGGACGGCTCACCAGCACCCCCAAGTTCATGCCAGGTTGTCTCTGTTTGCCTCAGTTCACTTACTACTCTCTAACACCTCCTAAACAGGGTGACGGAACTGGTTCAGCAGGTGACAAGCTGGGTGCCTGAGCCTGGACTGAGGGTACTGGTGCTGGAGCTGAGCTGTGAGGGTGAGGAAGTCGACACAGCCTTCCCACCTCTGCACTATGAGCTGTGGTGAGGCACCCCTCCACTGCTCCATGCAGCCCCGGGAGGAAGCCCTGAGTCCCGAGGCCACCGCAGGCACTCAATAAAGATTGTTGAAGGAAGGCATGAGTGGAGAAAATGGATGAAAGGACGGGGCACTGAGCATATGGCATGACATGGGCAAGAAAGACCCTGGGAGGGAAAGGAAAGACTTCAGATCTGCCTGCCTGATCTGTGCCTCATGGGGGCTGCAGCCACCTCCTGGAGCCTCGGGGCTACGGAACCAACAGTATAGAAAATGGCTTTTATTGTCCCAGGCTGGAGGGCTGGGTCAGAGGTAGCTGATATCACTGCAGATGATAGGTTGGCGGCTGCGGCAGTTCATGAGGGCTGCAAAGCGCGAGACATCTGTAGGCAGTTCAGGATCTGGGCGAGGTGGGCATGAGAGCCTCTTTCCTGCCATAGCTGCCCGCCGAGCCCTGGCCAGCTGGCGCCGCAGCTGCTCAGAGAGGCCAAGCAAGAACTGGGGGGGCCGAGCACGAGCACGGGGTGCGCCTTCATTGCCCCCCTCACGTGCTGCCTCAGGTAGCTCCATCCAGTTGTGAACTAAGTCAGCAAAGCAATTGTCCCCTAGCACCAGAGGCTGGCGACTGCGACCCCTGTTCAGCAGGGCTGCTGTCCAGTCCTCCGTTTCCAGTCCCTGCCAATGCTCCAAGCAGGCATCTGGGGTGGACTTGGGGCGTGGACGGTGGGCAGACGGGGTCCTCGCTACAGGTGCAGTGCTGGGCAGTGGGAAGCCACTGACTGAGAGCCGCTGACTCTGACGGGGCCGTGGTTGGTGAGCTGGGCGCTGCAGTGCAGGCAACTCTTCCTCCCGCCATGTGCTGCCTGACACCTCCGAGAAGCCTGAGTCCCAGTCTAGACTGTGCTCCCTGTGGCCTCCCAAAACTGCACCTCTGTCTTCTGTCACCAAGGCTTCCTCCGCCTCTTCCTCCACACAGCAGACAGAGTCTTCTTCCAGGGTATCTGAGGCCCCAACCGGGTAGCTGGGCTGCACACCTGGGTCAGTTTTGGGGGGTGGCTGCAGGGGACCAGGCAGTGGGGATGAGCCTGTGTTCCGGCCACACAACTGAAGGGAAGAGAGAGCAGAAGTCAAGGGCGATTGCTTGTCACCCCTGAGTGCCTGATCGGATCAGAGGTGAGAACAGAGGCTCCAGAGAGCTTGAAAAGGGCTGCTGGCCTGGGTAGCAAGGTAGAAATGAGCACAGGGCAGGTATGGGGGCCCTGGCACATGAGTAGACCGGGTGGCAATCCAGCAGGCTGCAGCACGCAAGGCTGGGCAAGTCGGCACCCGCCACCAGGGCCTGCACTGGGAAGTTAAGTCCTGCCTAGGGTTGGGGAGGGGCATCCCATGCCTCTTGGGGGATGCAGATTCCCAAACCCCAAATGTCTTTCACAGAGAAAGCTTGCTAGGTGAGGAGGGGGAAGGGGAAAGAAGTAGACTGCGGTAGGGGGCGTCCATGGCAGCACCAGATCTCTTTAATCCCTTGGAACCCTGTATTCCAAAAGAAGTCTCCTCCAACTACCCTCCTCCCCAGCTCCCCAACGACCAGGGGCTTGGCCAGCTGGACTGCTGTTACCTGATGCCCAGAACAGCTCTCAGCCGTCTGAAACCCGACTCGGGCCATCTGGCCGCCCCGCTCCCTCCCACCTCTGGTGGGCACCCAGGCGGGCGGCACCCGGCACTTCACACGCGTCCTCGGTGCCACACCCACTCCCACGCCTCACCATTTCCCAGCGGAGCTGACTCAGGAAGCTGTCCCAACGCGCGCTGTGCATGTCGGTGCCGGAGGACCCGCCAGGCCTGCTAGCACCTCCTCTACCCGGAGAAGCGGCGCAGACACGGCCGGGCTGGCCAGGCTGGCCTGCCTGGCGCCCTCACCCTCGGTCCGACTCCAAGCAGCTTCAGCTGCCGCCGCCCCAACATCTGGCAGCCGCGCCCCGCCCCCGGAGCTGCGGCCAATGAGGGTGGAGTAATTCTGTAGCGGCCCCGCCCCCTGCAGCACCTCCCCTCGAGCTCCCCCGTGAGGGTGACTGTGGCATCCCATCCACTCTCTACATTGGTTCTGCGTGAGGAGGCGTGGCTGTAGCTGGACGCCAACTGGGGTTCATTCAGCTCGAGACCCCCGACATCTAGTAAGGCTTTGCTAATCCTGGGTTCGGTGCGTAACCCAGGACTGGTCGCTTTCCCTCGGTAGCCTCAGCTGGCTTATTTGTCGCACAGTGGAATAGCGGTCCTTCTCACGATGACTCTGTGTTTTGCCCACGTGTGGGCAGAGCGACAATGATCGTGGAACTCGGAGAAGTTGTGGCCCACTTCGGGGACTGGCCCGTTCCTGAGACTGGCCTACACAGTGCCTGGAAAGAATAGGACTGGGGTTCAGCCAGCCCGCGTACTCTGGGAGTGCAGGACCTCTCGGCGTTGGGGAGCGGCCTAAAGATCCCGCGGTAGCCCTCTCGCGCTTCTTCTGCTCCAAGATAGGCTGGACCGCCCTCTAGCGGGAGCGCGGTGAAACGCTGTCATCCGCTTCCCTTCTTCCGTTACATCTGTGTCCACACTAGGTGTGGAGTGGGTGGCGCTCTCCAGCCAGTCACTGCTCGCCTGGTGAGGTCGCTCCAGGATCGAAGGCTAGGTTAAAGGGTCCGGTCTATCTGCGGACAAACTGGAACTATCGGCAGGAAAACGTGGAAGAATCAAGCTTAATGTGCTGGTTTGAGAGAGGTTTCTCAGGGAAGGTGACATCTGAATACGATTCGATTGAGCCATCGTGACGAGATCAGGAAGAGGGTCGTTCTCAAGCAGACCTCCAGCTTATTTCAGTGATGTTTGTATGTGTAGATCAGGAGGACGATATTAGCTCCATGTCTGAGAGTAGATTCAGTTGCCGTCCAATTCCTACTTGGCTTTTAGTATCTTTGCCAATTTAAGCATCTGTGCACTTTCGAATTAAGGGTCTAAGAATCATCCCCATTTCCATGTTGGGAGGATCATATCTGATTAGACCCTTGACTGAACAGCTAGGCAGTTTTTTGTTTTGTTTTGGTACCAGGGATCAAATTTAGGACTTTGTACTTTCGAAGCTGGCTGCAGAAACACTGAGCTAAATCCCAGGGCCCTAGGCAAAGATTTTATAAATTGGAGGTCAAGGAACTGACCCAATGTAATTGTTTTTTGGGGTTTGGTTTTTTTTTTTTTTTTGAAACGGGTCTTGCTTTGTAATTCAGCCTGGCCCTGAGCTCAGCCTCCAACTCACATCACAGCAATCCTCCTGCCTCTGCCTCCCAAGTGCTGGTATTACAGGCGTGAGCCACCACGTTTGGCACTGTGGTATGTGGTACTGATTGTTGCTGGGCGTGAGTCTCCACACCAAGAATTGTTATGTGGTTAACTGGGGATCGAACCCAGGTCCTTGCGCTTTCAAGACAGGTGCCGGAACCACTGAGCTAAATCCCTGGCCCTGGGGTTTTGTTTTGTTTTTTTAAGTTTATGGTTATTTAGTTCTTTTAAAAGGATGGGATTTAGTCACACACTAATATGAAATGTGTGTACTGTTTCGGGGGGTCAATGGGTTTGCTGTGTGTATGAATGTTTGAAAATTAATATATAATGTCTTAGCTTCCACAGATCATTTTAATTTAGATTTATTTAATTAAGAAACTATACAATGTCCACCACTATATGGTACCTAATAAAAGAAGTTTGAAATTAAAAAAAGAAGAGGGTCATTCTATTCAGGTGCATGGTACACACGTGTAATCCCAGGTACTAGAAAAATGAGATCAGAAGATCCCAAGTTTAAGTCCTGCCTAGGAAAATTTAGTGAGATCTTGTCTCAAAATAAAAAATGAAAAGGGCTGGAATGGAATGAGCATCCCTGATTCGATCACCAGAACCAAGAAAATGAAAGAAGGAGAGAGAGAGGAAGCAAGGAAGGAAAAAGAAAAGAAGGGCATTCTAAGGCAGAGATTAGCTGATATGAAGACCTAAAGTACAGGAGCTGGGCAGGGCCAAACATAAAGAAGGCCCTGGTGTGCATAGCTGCTGGTACAAGGAGGAAAGTGGTCAGCCAAACAAGGCTCCTAGAAGCCTTAGGGGAGAACGTGGGTTTTGTTCTTTGTTTTTTGAAACCAAGTCTTGCTATATACTGTAGGTTGACCTTAAAGTCAAAATTCATAGACTGGCAATTTAGCTCAGCAGCACAGCACCTGCCTGGCAAGCACAAGGTTCTGCGCTCTATCCCCATATCAAAAAGGAAAAAAATTCCTCCTACCTCAGCCACCCAAGTGCTTGGATTACAAACGTGTATCGCCATGACCAGCCTGGGTTTTGTTCTCATTTGATCAAGAGCATAAGCCTTTTTTGGAGGGAGTGACCTCGCCTGGTTAAATAGTTCCAGGTGTGTTGGGAGAATGACTCTAATCATGCAAGTGAGACAAAGGCCTGGGCCTGCCCTAGCAGGCCCGCAGAAGACGATCGCTTTGATTATGTTAGGTAGTGGAAATCAAGACTCAGTGGTGTAAAGATGTGGGTAGGGAGGACACATCAAGCATGACTCCTGCATTTCTGGCCTGAACAGATAATTGTATAGAATTGCCATAAATTGATCTAGGAAGGAGTGGGTTTGGGAGGGAAATGAAAAGACCATGTGTAGACATGTGCTTCTGGAGAAAAAGCAGGTCAGCCACGAGCTGTATGATCCACATTTAAGAACAATGTCAGCCCTGGAGCCTTATGGGACTGCAGGCAGAGCTAGTGAATGACACCTCCAGCGTGGACCTGAATGAGATGAGGAGGTGAGTTTGTACAGAAGACAGCAGCAGTTAGGGAGGAATCCCACACATTCCACTAGATACAAGCAGTGGAAGAGAAGCTGAACCAGCAAAGGAGCTGGGCAAGTGCAGCCAGGGAAGTGGCAGATTGTGGGGACTAAGGGAGCAAATGTCAGTGCTGAGAAGAGGTCAGGGTAGAGAATAAACTTCAGGCTTCAGATAAGGGTAGAGTGTAATACCTGTAGTACCAGCTATTCCAAAGGCTAAGGCAGGAGAATCCCTTGAGTCCTGGAGTTCAAGGTCAGCCTGGGCAACATATAAAATATACAGCTCAATAAATGTTAAAATCAGTGGATAACTGGACAATTACAATCTAGATGAAGAAACAGTACATCCTGAGCCACTCCAGGAAGCCTACCTTGTGATCTATCTACCATATTTCCCCTTTACATTAATTTTTGCTTTGAAAGAAGCAATAGGACATATTTTCAGAGGATGCCTTATTTTTTCATGAATAATGATCTACACTTATTTATGTACAAAAATCTGTGTTTATTCAAATACATTCACATCATCTTCTGGAACATTGTCATGATTCTCCAGACCTGGAATTCCAGCCTGAATTTTTTTTTTTTTTTAAAACAAGGTCTCGATTTGTAGTTTAGGCTGGTCCTGAACTCAGCAATCCTCCTGCCTCTGCCTCCCCAGTGCTGGGATTACAGATGTGAGCTACCACACCTGGTATTATGGTATGTGGTACTGATTGATTGCTGGTGGGCGTGAGGCAGCACACCCAGCATTGTTGTATGTGGGTACCAGGGATGAACTCCAGACCTTGCAAGACAGGCACCAGAACCACTGAGGTAAATCCCCGGCCTCAGCCTGAATTTCTTGTGATTCCACTTCCTGTATAACATTTAGTCCCAATCTCTCAGTCCCAGAATAGAGCTGTCCTTAAATGGGCACTTCTTGTCCATGTGGCCTGCTTGTAGTGTGTTGTTACACTGCATGATATACTGAATTACGAAGACTCATAGTAGTCATAGCCACATCCATTCATTATCAAGTGTGGACATTATTTGTGCCTTGGGTCTATACTCTGATACTCAGCCATGTCTTGCATTCATCTGTTTGCATAGGCCTTTACGTCATGTTCATAGGCACCTACTTGGGTCTTTACAAATAGTTATATTTTATATTATCATTTAAGTATTAATGTCAATAATATTTATATATTAATACTATTATATTATAATTCAACATCCACTGTGAAGTGCAAGGGACATACCAAATATACTTGTCTCATGATTTTTTTTTTCCTTTGAGACAGGGTCCTGCTTTGTAGTTCAGCCTGGTCCTGAGCTCACTACGTAGTCCAGGCGAGCCTCAAGTTCACAGCAATCCTCCTGCCTCTGCCTCCTGAGTGCTGGGATTATAGCACCAGGCCATCACACTCAGCATCGTGGTATATGGTACCAGGAATCAAACTCGGGACCTTGTGCTTGCCAGGCAGACTCCAGAACCACTGAGCTAAATCTTGAGTCCCCTGGCTGATGATCTTAACTGAGGCTTATTTTGGGGGTAGGGCTTATTTTACAAGCATCCTGAAAAAAAAAAAAATCATTCTAAGGCTTATTTCCTGGCTAGGTCTTATTTTGGGGGAAATATGGTGGTCTGTAATTTGGTCTTCCTCCTCTCCTATTCCCTTGAGGTACACTCATTAGGGAGAGATCTCACAGGGGACAGTTGGAGGACAAAATTTTCCAGGCCTCTGGAGACCTGCCAGCGGTCAGAGCACAGTCCCAGGGGTAGGGCGGGGCCACCTATGTTTGAGCAACTGACCTGGCAACGGGGTGGGCCTGACAAACAGCCTCCTCTGCCATCTCTTCAGGCCATCATGGTTCCGCTCAAGCTCCCGGTGATTCTTTTGGCTCTGGCTGTCTCTGGTGAGGATCTGATTTATAGGGGAGCCCCTATTTTCCCTCATATTCGTGACCTTTCAATGGGCTTCCATAGAGGGAGGACAAGGGGAGAAGCAGGAAAGGGTAAGGATCAGAACCCCGCGCCCTTGTTCCTTATCTCGGCTGCTTTCTCAACCAAGTTCTCTCTCCTCATCTGTGAAATATCAAATGTGGGGTCAAGGAAGGACCTTGGTTACTTGGCCTCAAGATGGGGGTCAGGCCCTGTGGCCGAAGGTGGGACTGTCCTTGTGTGTGTAGTTGTTTGAACATGGAAGGCCTCCAGCCTGAGTTTGTGCTCCTCACAGACTTCCACAGCCTGCCCTGGTTTGTAAATGTCTCCGAGAGCAGGGGCCCTGGCACTATCCTGCAGGCATTCACCTTCAACTGCTCCTTCTACACACCTACCCTGGAGCTACTCAGTGTGCAGCCACCCACCACCTTCTTCAACCCACCCAGCCTGGCCGGGCGTGAAGGGATCTATGTGGGCAAGGTAGGAACATAAGGACAAGTAGGATTTGAGGGCACCAGGGCAGACTTAAAATTCCAAAAGCCGGAGGTGTCACCGTGAGGCTGCCTAGACAGCACACGCCGTTGTTCACGCCCCACAGGTGACCTTAAGCAGTTCAGCGCGGCTAGACGCCCTTGCAGTGAACCACTACAAGCTGCAGCTGAGATACACATGCGGCAACTTTGTGAGCGAGGCACCACTCTTTTTGGATGTGCAGCGAGACCGTGGCCATATCCAGTGTGTTGGTAGATTCGTTAGCCCAGGTGAGGCTAGGGGCAGGAGGCAAAGGTGGGCATGTGTGGCTTGAAAAGTGGATCCCTGATCTCCTTTCTGGGCAGGTGGGCAAATCATTCAGGTGCCGGAGACTGTCAGCCCTGGAGCCCTACTGTATACTCTGCTCTTCCCAGGCCTAGAAGTCCAGGCAGCCCAGGTAAGTCCAGCACATGGATGACAGGCTGAGGTGAGGGGGAAGATGGAGATGAGCTGGGCCTCTTCCTGGCCAGGCACACCAGGCAGAGGGACCCTACAGTGCATAGCGGTTGGTCTGCAGGGTGCTTGTTGTTGGGGAGAACCACTACAGACCACCAACCCTCCCAGACACTATGGCTCTTTCCACAGAGACATCCGAGGGGCTGAGTTCTTCTTCCCAGGTCTCCTATATGTTCTGTTTCTCCTTCAGGATTTTATGTCACTTTTGCACTCCAAAAAAGAAAGTGGTTTTTAAAAATAACCATTTTTTTTTGAGACAGGGTCTTGCTTTGTGGTTCAGGCTGGCCCTGAGCTCAGCCTCCAACTCACATCACAGCAATCCTCCTGCCTCTGCCTCCCGAGTGCTGGGATTACAGGTGTGAGCCACCACGCCCGGCACTGGTACTGGTTGTGGTACTGGTTGCTGCTGGGCGTGAGTCTCCACACCCAGTATAGTATGTGGTTACCGCGGATCGAACCCGGGCCCTTGCACTTGCAAGAGAGGTGCCGGAACCGCTGAGCTAACTCCCCGGCCCAAAATAACCAATTTTAAAGCAGAGGAAATTTATGATCAGAGAAGGACTCGGTGGAGAGCAGGGCCCCTAGGCTGGGGCACAAGTCAAGGGCAAGCATGAGAGGGGTGCCTGCTGAGCTGTTGAAGGATGTGGACAGTGGTGCTTGGGAGTACTGAGGGCTGCATGGAGATTCTATCTTTTCTGCTCTATCAGATGAACATTACCAATGCCCAGGACCCTCCGTACTTTCCTGGACCTTTCTCTATCAATGAAAAGGGTTTGCTGCGGGCGCCCACCCAGGGCCTCAGAGGCCAGGCTCAAAAGGTGAGCATGACTTGGCACCCGGGGATATCAATGGTTTGGGCAAAAGCTGCCACTTTCTGACAATCTGTTTTTTGTTGATCCCTTTGGATCTTGGACTAATGCCGCCTCTTGCCGATCCACCTCTGCCGCCCATGCTGACTGCCCTCTCACTTGGGCTGAGGTCTTGATGGGCTCTGGGAGAGAAACCGTGAGTGGCCCTGGGGCCCACAGGCCTTCTAGCAGAAAGCCCTGTTTTAGGGCGATCACTCGTTACGAAAAAATTCTGAGGAAAGTGGTCACTGAAGAGTTAGAGAAATTCCTTCTTCAACACATCCATCTCTTAGTATTTGGCTCTTAGCCATTCTAATTTAATAATTCAGTTGTGATTGACAGAGATATTATTTGAGACACTTGCAACCTAATAGAAGAATTTATGCCCCCAAAGTACAGAGCTCACAGGAACAGTGAGGCCAGCAGAGTGACAGGTCACAGTGGAGTGAATACTGGGGTCCTTGTGCAGACCACCAAGGGAGGACTGAGTATAAATATAGATGTGATACTTCCCATAATTCTCATATGTACATGGTATGTTTGCAGGTCTTCCAGCTGCAGATCTCAGTGACCTTTGGACAAGGCCAAAGCTGCAAAGGGATGCTAACGGTGAAAGTGTTGCCTGCTCCCTCCAGCCAGGTCTCCTTCCTGTAAGGGTCCCCTACCCTGGGAGCCATGAGGCAGGCAGGGCCTGGCCCCTGGGGTAGGAGACTGGGTTGTTGGAGCATCTTGGCTTTAAGGGGAAGGGAGCCTGAGGGGAGGAGCCAGGAGACCCCATTAGGGATGAGTGACCCCCATGCACAGGACCAGGCAGTAATCAGGGTTCCATTTTTGGTCCAGAAAGAAGATCCAGAATATCATCATACCTGAGAACCTTGTGCCTGGGAGTGAGGTAATGCAGGTCCAGGCTATTGGCTTGGACTTGCGCTATGAAATCTCCTCCCCAGTGCCCAGCCCTCTCTATTCCATCGGTCGAGGTAAGGGGCGGGGAGTGTGTGTACCCAGAAATCCCTATCGTGACCTCACTCCCCTAAGATGCTATCCTGGTTGGGGCCCTGGCCTTGGAGGAGGAGGTGGGATGACTAAGTCAGTAGCTTGCAGCAGGAGCATTGGGGTCAGCAGGGTAGGACTTACTCCCCCTCTTCCTTCCCATCGAACCTAGTTGATGGAGTCCTCCGGACCACAGCACCCCTGGAACTGGCAGGCACCCCAAACATGGCTGGCACAAGACTGCGTGTGAAGGCCTTTGAACGGTTCCAGCCATGGGCCAGTGCCGAGCTGGACCTCACCGTGAACGTGCGGCCAGTCAACCACGGGCCCCCATGCTGCCACCCAGCACTTCTAGTGTGAGTGCTCTGGAGCCTTGTGAGCTGTAAGGAGAGGTCCTTGGTTCATCGCAAAGCAAGGCTCCTACCCTACCTCCCGCCCTCACCACCAGGACTGAAGTCCCTGAGGCCACACCTGTGGGTACCGTGCTGAGCACCGTCACGTGCACTGACCCAGACTCTGCTGATACCAACCTCCACTACCAGCTTCGGTTTCACAACCCTGCCAATGCTGCTAGCCTCTGTCTTTACGACAGGGTCCTTGAGGTGCCAGCCTCCACTTGCTCTTGGCTCATCTGTAGGACATCGAGGACAGGAAGGAGTGGGTGGGCCAAGGGAACTGATATCTGTGGCACTGAGACTTTGGAGATGGGGCGGGGGCTGTTGAGCTCACTTGCTTCAGATTCTGTAAAGCAGGGGCAGGATCGGTTCACTGAGGCCTTGACCTGGAGCAGCCCAATGTGGCTTGAGGCTCTCGCAGACCAGGGCTGAGCCTCCTTCTGGCCCCTCTCACCAGGTGAACGCCACACTGGACTGTGATGCTCCTGGGGCCTGCTTCCAGCTTGCAGCTTCCATCCTGGTATATGACAGTGGCCAGCCCCAGATGACCAGTATGTAACCCTACTTAGGCCAGGACTTTCAGGACCAGGCTGTGCTTCCCACCCCCTCACGCCCAAGACAAAGACCCCTTTTCTCTCTCAGGAAGCAGTACAGCTGCAGTGTCTGTCTGTACTGCCTACTGCCTCTACTGCTTCCTTTCCTCCAGCCCCTCTCCCACCTTAGCATTCCGGGCTGGGGGACACCTTCCTCAGACCCTCAGGGAAGGGGTAGCCACACCATAGACAGCTCCTTGACTTCCAAATGGCCCCCAGCTGAGGTGCCAGTATTGGTGATGGTGACACCGGTGAATGAGTTCTCTCCAGCCTGTGCCCCACGGACATTCCGGGTTCGTGAGGATGCACGGCCTCACACCCTGCTGGGCTCTGTGGTGGGCACGGATATGGATTATCCCCAAAACAGCATTGAGTACTACACCTCTGGTGGACCTACTGTCTTTGCTTTGGATCGTCTTTCTGGTACTTGCAGCCCAGGGATGGGAGGAAGGGTAGGTGCAAAGATGGTTCTTCTGGCTAAGACTGTGACCATCTTCTCCAGGAGAAGTTCGTCTTCTGGGGCCTTTAGACTATGAGCAACAGAAGTTGTACAGGCTCACTGTCCTGCTAATCGACTATGGCCAAGATTGGGACGCTGCCCGTCGCCGTATGGGTTCCTGCACCATTACCATTGAGGTTGAGGTGCCTGAACCTGAGACCCCAGGAAGACTTGAAAGACAAGAGTGTGAATTGCACCCTGGCCTTTGCTTTTCTGCGCATTGCCTTAGGTTCTTTCACTGGCTGGTGGAGGGAATGGGCCTCACTGTGCCAACTGTTAGAGCCTGTTTCCTGGTGCCTTCACTTCACTCATGATAGGAAAAGCTGAGGGGCTCGACTTGGGTTGCACACAACCCTAACCTGACGGCCTCCCTTCAGGACGTGAATGATCATGCCCCTGAGTGTGAGCCCCCATTTCAAGAACTCACCATCTCCACTCCCCTGGGCCATAACGAGGAGGTGACCAAGGTGTCCTGCCAGATAGTCCAGGAGCCACAGCGCCTGGCCTTATCCTACAGCATTGTGGCAGGTATGGGTGTTGGGGGTCATGAGGTTGTGAATGAGGGCCAGGCTAAGGCCTACAGTGGTCCTGTTTTCCTGTCATTCTGCTTTCAGGGAATAATCTGAACCGCTTCAGACTGCAAGGGGCTGCCCTGGTGCATGATGACCCTGTGTCGGGACCGCCTTGGCCACAGCAGCCTTCTACCTACGAGCTGTTGATCCGTGTGGCTGATGCAGGCTCCTCCACCCCCCACCTCAGCACGACAGCCACTGTCATTGTGCATCTACTTCCCTGGAAGGCCAGCACGATGGCCACCAGCACTCATGGAGCTTTAGTGAGGGGCCCTCAAACCCTTAGGGGATGGGAAAGGAGAAACCTGAAGTGTGAGGAGTCTTTAGGGTAGAATGGGAGTGGAAGGCATTCTAGAGGAGACTGCTTGATGCAAAGAGCCTGAGAATCCAGTAGTGCAAATCTGGGGTGTGGAGCAGCTCAGTGCACAGAGGGATCGAAGGGTGCACGGTCAGGCATCCTTCTAGGGCCGTGGTAAGGGTGTGGTCTCCATTTTAGGTGCCCTCAATGATGACACCCCTGCTTGTGACAGACACAGAAGTTTTCTGGCAGCCTGAGCCCTGGTTCGTGGTGGTACTGACAGTGACTAGTGCCCTCCTCCTCCTAACTCTGGGATGGCTTCTCAGCAAGCTGCTCCAGGGGTAGGGTTCCTTTCTCTGTGTTCTTTGCCTTGTTTAGGCCACCTGTGGGATAAGTGGATTCACTAAAGACTTGATGACAACACCCAAGCAAAAAGAGAAAAAAACTGATATTGAGGTGGGCTCTGCTGTCCCCAAGGTCTCCGGACTGCCACCAGAGATGGTAGAAGGAAGTGACGTCCTTCATTGGCAGAGCCTACTCTTGAAATAGGATGGGTGTGGGTGGCCCAGAATTTGAGACTCTTGAGAACTTAATCTTGACCCCTGTCCTTCACTTAAAAGCTGCCTTGCTTCTGTAAACTTAAATTCTTATGGGTGCAGGACCAAGCCCAGGGGAAGGGAGATAACAATCACACACAAACTTTGGCTGTCCAAAATATAAAGGGACAGATGAATGGTACCAGTTCCTGACACCAGCAGGTCTCTTCTCTCTGCTTAGTTCCTCCTCTGTCATTTTAGGCTGGTCCAGGTGCTGCAGGCATCAAGGAAGCCAGGCCAGGCTCTGCTGCTAACCAGGTCAGTCTCTTTTGCGTACTTCTATACTTGGGTGCTCACCTCTTATTTTTTTTCTGGCAGTCCTAGGGATTAAACTAGGGCCTCTGCACTGAGCTTACAACCCTAGTCCTTTTTCTTTTCTTTTGAGACAAGGTTAAATTGTCCAAGTTGGGCTTGAACTTGTGATTCTCCTGCCTCAGCTTCTAAGAATGGTGGGATTACCAGCAAGCACCATGACACCTAGGTAGGAGCCCCCCTATTAAACTCAGGCTGGAGCCCAGGGCCTTATCCTGTTATGTTGCTTCAACTTTTCTCCAGTATTCAAAGAAACAAAAGATCCATTGAGGGAGTTCATAGAGATACCAAAAATGAAGATGTCCATGCACCCAGCAGTGTCCTGAGCTTGGTATGTCAACTCATCCTCCTGGGGAGAGGGGACCGAGGCTGCTCCAGGTTGTCTTCCTGGCCCTGATAAACCTGCTCCCTTGCCTGTGAAAGCCTGCTTCTGGGGAGCACCCACACCAGCACCACTGGGGGTGCCAGGCAGCTGCTTGCCCGCAGGATAGTCTTGTTTGCTCACTATGGGCAGCTTCTCTTCTTTGTGTCATCTTGCTTTTTTCTCAGGAGCATTTTAATGTCAAACCACAGGGTGCTCTTGAGTATCCCCTTTTCCCAAATCGTTCTCTTCCTGGGACTTCATCTTACCCTAGAATTTCCTCTACTGCCAAGCAGCCACTGTCTACATTGTCACTGATGGGTCTGCTCTGACCTTCCTTTGCCCTTCAGTTAATCTTTGTCAAAAAGTGATGGGGCCAGGAGATGATTCAGACCTGGTCTGGCCCTGGGTTCCAGGGTGAGAGAGAAGGTGATGAGAGAGAGCTTTCCACATACTCCAGTGTCACTAGTGGATTATGACAGAGTAAACTGGCTATAGGTGAACTGGTGTCCAGTTTTAGATAATCAAGGTTTCCCGTGCATTTGAGTCAAACCTTAGGGAGTCTTCTGAGAAGAAAGGGAGGAGACACACTGGATTCTGGCAGAAAGGGAATCACACTGAGGGGCCTGGAATCTATTCCTTTACCCTTGGGTGTGGGAGGATGTTCTGCTGAGACGGCAATGATCTCTCCCCCCCTCCCTCCCTCCGTCTCTCTCTTCCCCTGCCCCCCCATCACCTGGGGATAGGCACAGGCAGAGAATACCTGTTCGACACATACACAGGAACTCAGCAGTAGCTCTGAGGCCAAGTAGCTGCTTCATATATGTAGGATTTCTTCTGCATATGATCACAAACTGTGTTCTCAAGTTGATTTATTGATAAAATTATAAACAGAAAAGTCCCAGCTTTGTAATTTATGTGTGCAAGAAGCTCTGAAGAAGTCCTTAAGTGTTCCTGCTTGGAAGAAGTGATATTTTGTGGGTACATCCTAAGAAGCAGTTAAGATTGTCTCTTCTCTTCTCTCCTTCCTCCCTCTCCCTCTCCCTCTCTCTCTCCCCTCCCCAGTGCAGGGGAATGAACCCAGAGCCTTTCCACTGAATTCATCCCCCTCTTTTTTAATTTTGAAGCAGGATCTCCCTAAATTGCTAAGTTGTCCAGGGGGCTGCTGTAGCCTCCCAGAAGTTCTTCGACTCCTGGCATGGACCACCATGCCTTGGTAGGTTGTCTTTGAAAATGCATTGTACAATGCTCTGTTTGACAGTAACTGGGAGACTGCAGAGGTAAGAGGCTCTTCTTTGTCGGTGGCTGAGTGCACCTCTGGTTACCTTGTCTCCTTGGGCACCACCTGCTACCTATCAAAACAGGAAGCCATTGTTGCTTTTTTAGGGTCCCATCAACCTTCAGGGCAGTTTACCAAGTATGTGTAGTGATTTTTTGAGGGAGAAGGATCTGCAGCTTTTGGACTGTATTGACTGGTGGTGCAGGCTTGAGAAACCTGCACATGGCTGGTCCTAGACCTGCTGGAAGCCTTCTTTTGGGGGGTTCACATCTCTTCTTGACCTGTTTATTCTGATTTCTCAGCCCTCAGCTCTATGTTGGGTTGAGCACTTGTGTGTAGCCAAGTGGCCTACAGTAACCTGCAGGAGGACAGGTCTTGCTGGGTGTAATGCGGACCCTCTCCCGGACCGGCCTGGCATCAGATCTCTGGGGGCAATCCCTTCATGAAGATCTGCTATCTGGTTGCTGGGTTATACCCAGTTCACTTCTTTCTTTCCCCCTCTGTCAAGCTGTGGAGCCTCTCAGGGCACTGGTATTTTAGTCATGGTATTCCAATGGCAGAAAGATAGTACCTTCTGTGAAAAAAGTATTCTTAACAGGGTTCCCATCGATGTGATTGTTAGTCTAGGCAGGGCTGGTGCTGTCATCCTAGCACTTGGGAGACTGACGCAAGAGGATTGCTGAGGGTTGGGCCTCAGCCTAGGCTACATGGTGAGTTCAAGACCAGTCTGAACTACATAGTGAGACCGTCTCAAAAAACCAAATCCGGGGATTTGGCTCAGTGGTTCCGGTGCCTGTCTTATAAGCGCAAGGCCTGGTAACCATATATAATACTGGGTGTGGAGACTCACGCCCAGCAGCAATCCGTACCACATACCACAGTGACGGGTGGGTGGCTCATGCCTGTAATCCCAGCACTCGGGAGGCAGAGGCAGGAGGATTGCTGTGATGTGAGTTGGAGGTTAAGCTCAGGGCCAGCCTGAACTCCAAAGTGAGACCCTGTCTCAAAAAACAAAAAAAAAAAAGAAAAAAAAGAAAAAAAAGTGTTTCAAAAAACCAAATCAAAGAAACAAAAACCCCAAAGTAATTGTTAGAGCAGGCCTTGGGGGTCAGCAAACTGAAAGTGGCTGCAGTCACTTTTTCCTGAGTATTTAGCCTGCTCGAAGGACTCATTAAAGCTGCACTTCTGAGTAGCTTGATTTTTATCCTCATTTTACTAATACCCATAAGTCATTGAGTTAGTTAGCTACTAGGCAATACTAGGGTGTGGGACCAGGTCCTTTGCCTGCATTTGGATTCCTGACCTTGAAGCCCAGCTCAAGGTTAGGATAACCATCTTCATGGGACTCACAGTCTGCCTTGGAGGCAGGTCATGGGCAAAAGATGCTGTCATAAAAATCAAGACAAACTGCTTCAGGGGAGAGGGAATGCCCAGTGAGGGTCAGGGTCAGGACTGTGCTGTTTTCTTATTCCATGGGCAATCAGCCAGATGCTGTTGAGGCTGCACAGAAGGCTGCACGTTGGGACTAGTGAAGGGAAAAGCTGGTTAAGCTGCTGGAAAGAGGCTCTTTATACACTTTGTTGAGGCAGCTGGAAGCGGTGCAAGATCCAAAGACACCACTTTCATAAGTGGCATGACCTTGAACTGGTCTCCCTCTCCTACGCCTCAGTTTCCTCACTAGTGAACTCGAGTTGGGACTCCCACCCCTACCCGCAGGCGCACTCGCCTCGATCACTAAGACAGCAAACAGCACACCGTTGACTTTTCCTATGTGCGTGAGTACAAGAAGATGCTGTCCGCTTAATAAGCGAGGACTGAGCAGGCAATGACGCCAACCAAAGGGCTCCCTGGCCCGGTGTAAGCAGCAAAAGCTCTACCTCCAGCTACTCCGAGAACTACCCGCATGCGCCAACTAAAGTCGTCACAGTCACGTGCTCCAGGCGTTCTGCACCTGGTGTAAGAGGCAGGTTCTGCCTGACAGTTTAGCCGACCAGTCTGCGGGAAGTGTTCCTCCGGTCGTGGGGGGAAGAGGCTGTTGATTGGCGATAGTTTCAATTAGGGGCGGGTTCTTTGCCGTCCTGGTTACTATGACGCCCGGCCCCCGCCCCCTCGGCTGGCCGCCATCTTGTTGTTGATTCGTACCCAGTGGGCAGCGCTGGGAGCTGGACCCAGCGGCCTGTGCGGGGCCGCTGCAGCGGGGCTCCTCACCTGCGCCGCCTGCCAGGGGGCGGGCCGAAACCTGGAGGCCCGGGGGGCTCAGCTCCCTTGGGGAGCCTTGGGCACCCAGAGCCCGGGCCGGGCGGGTGAGTGACAGGAGCCGAACCGGGCCGAAAGACCTGCCTGACGCCCGAGGGGAAGGTGGTGGCAGGGGCTGGATTTAAGAGGGCGCGAGCGGGGCTGGGGTTTAGGCCAAGCACGGTTGGAGCATCCTGACTGTCTGTTCGCCGAGATTTTCAAGTGCTGGCGCCAAGCGGGGAGGACCGCTGGGGTGGAGGTCGGGGAGCCTGGTAACCTCGGTCCGGCGGCGGATAGCGGGACGTGATCTTTTCTGACCCGACCCGTGGGCTCCGTGGGCTGCGCTGGCTCTGGGCGCTGAAACGTGCCTAGTGCGAGCCTGATGCTCTCCGGACACAGCGTTGTTTTGAGAGATGCGCATATTTTCAGGCCGCTCAAAACTAACGCTGGACAAGGTAGGCCAAAGCCCGGGTAAGCCGGGCCGGCCGGTGTCACGGCCCCTAAAGTTTGGTAGGGCAGAGCTTTTCTGCTGGGCTTTTTCCTCCTGAGACCCTCTGTGAGCTCCGCGTGCTCCTTGAAGGTCGCTATTTGTTTCCTGTAGAAGGGTCCAGTTAAATGTCTGTAATGCTCAGTTTTATTTTGAAGTATAGTTTATTTAGTGCTCAATCACCAGTTTGGAGTGTGTGGCTGAGGAGAAAGTGAATGCTATGGTAATGACTCAATTAATTTTGTCTATTGAAGACATACCCAGATCAGGAGGCAGGAAATGTAGGAGTGTGCTACAGCTGGAAAAAGAAATGAAACTTGTTTTTTGTTGTGGAACTGCCAGCTAACTTTTTTTTTTTCTTTTGATACTGGGTCTGGCTATGTAGTCCTGGCCAGCCCTGAACTCCTTAAGTAGCTCAGGCTGACCTCAATCCCACAATCCTCCTGCCTCAGCATCCCAAGTGCTGAAGTTACAGTCCATGTCACCAAGCCTGGCTTTCAAATTAACTTTTAACAATACTATTTGTATTTCTTCAGTGAAACCAACTATCAGACACCTTTCGTGAAGGAGGAGGCTGGATGCTAGGCAAGTGTATACAAGTCAAGAAACAGTTCTGACTGCTCCTGAGCACATCTCTTTACCCGTGGTCCTTTAGCCTCTTCGTAGAGATGTGTCTCTCTCTCTGTCTCTTTTTTCTTTTGGTACTGGTATTGGTACAGTTGAGCCTAGGGCTTTCTCACTGAACTGCATTGCTGGCCTTTATTTCTGAAACAGGGTTTTGCTAAGTTGTTAAATTGCCCAGGTTAGGTTTGAACTTGCAATTCTGCCTCCGCCTCCCAAAGTGTTGGGATTACAAGTATGTACTATCACACCCAGACACAAA
Organism: Petromus typicus; assembly: GCA_004026965.1. Taxonomy (NCBI): domain Eukaryota; kingdom Metazoa; phylum Chordata; class Mammalia; order Rodentia; family Petromuridae; genus Petromus; species Petromus typicus. Next base: position 7,219 of record PVIR01017496.1, on the reverse strand, counting down.
CAGGTGTCAAAACCTGTGTAAAATGACTAAGAAGTCAACCAGTAGTACTTTAGGATCATGTCACCTCTGAATGTTTAATTTTGAAAGAAACCAACTCCTTGGTCAGGAGATCTTTTGTAAAGTAGATGCTGAACCCAGAGGCAGGCAGTTTGTTGGTCTTTGCTTGATAATATACTTGTGAGAAGAGAGAGGAATACTCTTTATTTTCCCCCTCCCAGGGCTCCTCTCTTTTTATATTTTTGAGACAGGGTCTGAGTATGTAGTGCAGACTGACCTTGATCTCACTATATAGCCCAAGCTGGCCTCTAAACTTGCGGCAGTTCTCCTTTTCCTGCCCCAGCCTCTCAAATGCTAAGACAGTAGGGTTGCACCTCCACGCCTGGCTCAGGACCAATTTTTGGATTTTTTAAATAAATTTTGACATTGGTAAGACAATTCTTTGGACAAGTCTTGAAAAGAAGAGATAACTAAAATATTAGTAGCTGTTGATATCTTTCTTTCAGGACCTTGCCCTTGCCAGGCAGGAGTGGTGCCACTGGCCTAAATCCTCAGCCTCCCTGTTGATTTCTTTTAAAAAGCTGAGACAGCCACAGAGTTAAATTTCTTTTCTTTATATTGAAGTAACAGTAACCCTAAGTTAAGCTCCTATCCTTTTTAGATACTGTACCTCTGTGAGATATAGAAGATTATCTTTTCTCAAGTTCTCAACACTGATTTTTAAAAAAAAAATGTTTTGACCTTTTTTTGGTACTGGAAATTGAACCCAGGGCCTTGGGCATGCTAGGTAAGTGCTGTAGTATTTACCTACACCCCAACCCTTTTACATTTTTATTTGATGCAGAGTCTAAATTGCCCAGGCTGGCATTGAACTTGGGATCTTTCTGTTTGTTTTTTCCTACAATTACCTGGGATTACAGATGTACACCACCATACTGACTCAACGCTAACAATTTGCATAACTTTAGGGGAATTGGACCCATTTTAGAATTTATCCTTGGTCTAGTCCTATATTAGAAATTGATGCCAAGGAAATTAGAGAATATCAGAGAGCTTTTATTTTTTTTTTTGTTTAATGCTTTTACTACCATATGACCATCTATGAGTATTAGATGATGTTCTCTATTCAGTATATTTACCCACAGGTTGTGTATAGCAATACTTTTGTGCTTGAAGTTTGTAAGTGCAAATAAGTAAGACTTGTAATAGCAGGCCTTCCATTCACTTTGATTTATTTTTGCATAATTCACCTGTAAACTTCAGTACTGAGCAAAAGATTCACTTCACAGACTGGAGGTCCTCCATTGAAGATGGGGTGAAACCTGATGTCCTTATGTGGCATTAGGGGAGCTGTTGCCTCAGCCCATCTCCAGGCTTTGTCTGGAACTCCACTACCCAAATGATTTGCTCAAATGTTTGCACAAAGTTTTCTCTACAAAGTTCCTCTCACTAGCTAAATCTCATGATTTTTGTCCTTGTTTGGGTTTCCCTATTTCTTCACCTTCATCTTCCATCTTCAGAGCCCAGTTCAGGTGCTTTTTAACTTAATCTAGTTTGTGTTGGGGGAAGGTAAGGGGAATAGAATTCAGGATCTTTGCACTGAACTACATCCCTAACCCTACTCCCCTTTTTGAGACAGAATTTTGCTGACTTGATAAGTTGCCCAAGGTGAGCTGGACTCCTGCCTCAGCCTCCCAGAATCCTAGGATCAAATGCATGTACTGCTATGTCCCCCTTATTTTTCTTCCGTACAAAAAATACATTTCAGGGCCGGGGAGTTAGCTCAGTGGTTCCGGCGCCTGTCTTGCAAGCGCAAGGGCCCGGGTTCGATTCCC